>JAJMZS010003155.1:0-37483 GCA_023807205.1 Isotricha prostoma
AAAGGAAAATATTTCTTAGGTGATCATTTTAGTGGTGCTGATATTTATATTGGTTCTGCTTTACCTTTGTTTTGTCACGCTCTTGGTAGTTGTATTATAAAAGATAATGCTCCTAATCTTGGAGAATTAGTTACAAGATTAAAAGAAGGAGAATTAAAAGAATTCCATGAAAAAGTTTTTAATAAGGATATTCCTTATTAAAAATTTTTGTTTTTTATTTTTTGATTTTTTGATTTATTATAATTTTTTATTTATTAATTTTTGAGTTTTAAAAATTTGAAATTTTATTTAATTTTTTTTCTTATTTTATTTTTTTTTTTGATTTTTTATTTTTTTTTATTTTTTTTTTTAACCCAGATTTTTTTTTATTATTTTTTAATTTGTTTTTTATTTAATGGGATGTATTCAACCTAGAAAGTAAAAAATGAAAAATATAATTTTTAATTAGTGGAATTATTATAATTGCAAAAAGTCCACTTAAACCAATATTAAAAAATGATAAAGATGATATTTCAAAAAATAGTTTAGATATGCATAGAGCAGTATCATTTAATAAAAATATAAGAAAAAAAAATGCTTTATTAATTCCAAAAAGAACTTTTAATATTAGATTTCAAAATGTTTTAAAAACAAAAACTTCAAAATCAATTAATTCTCGTGTTCATGAAAGTTTTCTTTTTTCGAAAAAAAATATTTTAGAAAATTTAGGAGATTTAAAAATTCAAAATAATGAAAATTCTAAATTAAAAATATCATCAACTGATAATAAACAAGAAGAAAATAAAAATAAAATAAATAGTACTAAAATACTTTCAATTGATAGTAAACCAAAAAAAGATTCATTAATTATAAATCTTATTAAAGAAAGTGGAAGTTCTATTGAATATACTTCTAATGATGAAAGTATTTCACAAAAACAAAATTCAATAAAAAAAATTGAAATTAATCCTTATCATAATTTATCAACAGTTGAAAAATTTTTTATATATAAATTAAAGAAATATTATGTTGAAAAAAAGAAAGAAAAAGGACAATATTTAAATGAGCAAAATATTAAAGTAAATAACAATAATAATAAAGAAAATAACAATAAAACAAATAATAAAACTAAAATTATTAATAAAATAACTAAACAAGATAATAATAACGAAAATAAAAAAAATGAAGATGAAGACACAAAATTAAATTTAATAAATCCTTCATTTCATTATGTATTTTCAAAATATACATTATCAATATCAAAAAAAGAAGAAAAAATAATAAAATTTGAAGATGGAAACATGCAAATAAATCAATATTTAATATATAAAAACAAACTTTTAGGTCGAGGTGAATATTCAGATGTATATTTATGTGAAAATGTTTTAACAAAAAATTATTATGCAATAAAGATTCAAACAAAAAAAGATATAGATAAAGAAATATCAATATTAAAAAGATTACATTCAAAATACATAGTAGCAATATATGAAATAATACAATCAGAAAATGAATCATATATAATATTAGAATTAATGAAAAATTCATCATTAAATGATGTATTAAATGATATTGATTTATTTTGTATATGGAAATATTTTCGTAATTTAATAAGTGCAATAGAACATTGTCATGAAATAGCAAAAATAATTCATAGAGATATTAGATTAAATAATTGTTTAATTGATGATAATGATATAATGAAATTAACTCATTTTTCTAATTCAATTATTTTAAAAGAAAATTCAGATATTATTCATTTAGGTGATATTATTGAAGATAAAAGAATATTATATTCTCCTCCAGAAGCTGCTTTAAGACAAGGAGAAATTGATATTGATGGTAAAGCTTTAGATTTTTGGTTAATGGGAAATTGTTTATTTAAAATGTTATTTGGAGAAAGTTTTATTCCTCCTAAACAAAATAATTTAAATATTTCTAATTTTGATACTTCTGTTATTGATATTGATGATAAAGATTTAAAAGATTTAGTTTGTGGTTTGTTAAATCCAAATCCTGATTTAAGATTTGGAATTGAAGATATTAAAATTAATAAATGGATTACTAAAAATGGAGAATTTCCTATGCCTGATATTTCAGAAGAAGCACTTGAGAATTGTTATAATATTACAAGTGAAGAAATGAAAAAAAGTAATTTTTAAGGTTTTTTTTTATTTTTGTTATTTTTTTATTGTTCTTGTATATAATTTTTTATGAGAATGATTTGAATAATAGGTTATATAAATTTTTTTTAAATATTTAGGTTTTGGTATTTTCAGTTTGAAGATATTTGGTTATTTATTTTTTTTTGTTAAATATAATTTAAATGTAAATAACTTTAATAATATAAAATATAAATAATTAAAATTACTTTAAATATTAAAAAAATAAAATTTTTTTATTGTTTAAAATTAATATTCTTTAATACTATTATTTTTTATAATAAATAAAAAAAATATTTGATATTTAACACTTATTATTTATTTTAATTATATTGATAAAATAAATATTTAAGTTAAAAAAGATTATCAAAAGAATCATATTTTGTATTTTCCATCAAAGGTTTTTTTTTCTTTACAAAAGCTCTTAAAATTCCAACTTTATCATTTTTATGTTCATTAAAATTAAAACCAAACATTTTTCCAATTCTTAATTGAATTAAATAATCATCTAAACTTTTTTTACTAATTCCAATTTTTTCTGCTGAATCTTCAAGAGATAATTTTATTAATTTCCCATTTTCATCTTTATATCCAATATATAATTTTCTCCACATATAAACTTTTTTGATTATTTCTCCAATTTTTCTTTCTTTTGCTCTTTTACTTTTTGAACTAATAAATATATTATTTGTTTTATTATCATTTATTTCATTTTCATCTTCTAATAATTCTGTATTAATATATAAAATTTTTGAAGTTATTTCTCTTAATTTAATTTGAATTATATCATCTTTTTTATATTCAAATATAAATTCTTTTTCTAAAGGAAATTTTCCACAATAAATAAATAATTTTAAATCATTATCATAAAAACTAATAATTTTATTTTGAAATTCAATTTTTGAAGTTAATTGATTTATTAAATCATTTAAATTAATATTTATATTATTAATTAAATTAGTTTCCAAATAATAATTGTCAATTTTATGTGAATAAGCATAAACAATACTTAAATTTATAGTAACTTTATTTTCATTATTTTTTTTCATATATAAATTATATTTTTTATTTAAATTAAATATAATTAATATTTGCAAATAAAAAAATGGGATGTGAATGTAATAAAAGTTCACTTGAACAAGATAAAAATAATGAATTAAATCAAACAGATGAAAAAAACCAATCTCAAAAAATACAAATAAATTTACTTAAAGACAATGAAGAATTAAATTCAAATATAGAACCAATATTTAAAAAAGATAAAGACGAAGTATTAAGTCAAATTAACATACATTTAAATATAAATCAAAACGAAAATGAAAATGAAAATGAAGAAAAAAAACTAAAAAATATACAATATTCATCACAAGATAATTCAATAAATCAAATGAAAAATAATTCTCTTTCTCAAGAAAATTCATTAATAAAAAAAGAAAAAGATAATAAAAATCCAATAAATTTCAATTTAAAAGTAATAGAATTAATAAATAATATTCGTTCAGATCCAGTTTCTTTTGCAGAAATAATAGAAGAATCAAAAAAAAATATTAGAATAGAAAGAGTAATAGTAAAAGATAAAATAACAGGAGATGAAATAGAAAAAGAAAAAATAATATATAAAAAAAAAGTAAAAGTTGCTTTATCAAAAGGTGAAATTGCTTTTACAGAAGCATCAAATTATTTAAAAACTTTAAATCCAATTCCTCCTTTAGAATATAATGAAAATATTGTTTTAAAATTACCTGAAACTGAATCTCAAATGAAAGATAGTTCTTATTTAAAATTACAAGCTGAAGAAGTTAAAAGAAGATTTAATGTTGATTGTTATTTTAAAGATTTAATAAAAGATCCTTTTGTTTCTACTTTATTAATGGTTGTTGATGATAATGGAAAAAATGGAGGAAAAAAAAGAAAAGCTATTTTAAATCCTGAATATAAATATATTGGTGTTGATAGTAAGTTTTTTGGAAAAACTTTTATTGCTTATTTTTCATTTTCAAAAAATAAATAAAAGTTAATTTTTTGTTATATATTATTTTTTTAAATTTTCATTTAATAATTAATTTATAATTTAATTATTTATTTTTTATATTTTTTATTTTTATATTTTTAATTTTTATATTTTTATATTTTTTGTTTTCACTTATTGATTTATTTAAAAAAAAAATAATGTCTTGTTGTGATTTTTTAGAAAAAACTCGTTTTTATATAGGAATAATAGTTCATTTATTTAATATATATTCTAATTATTCATTATATGAATATCCAGAATTAAATAATACTAAATATATATATTTTCATTGGTTATTTCTTTTCTTTTATATTAATTGTATAATTTCTTTTTTTCAAATTTATTTTACTCAACCAGGTTTTGTGACAGAAAAAACAAATGAAAGAATGTTAATTTTATATAAAATTTCAAGACGATTTGCAATAGAAAGAGCAATAAATTATAATAATACAAAAGAAAAACCAAAATTAACTTGTAGTTATAATGATAATTCTGATAATGATGAAGAAGAAACTTATAAATTTACTTTTTCAAAATATAAAAAAGAATTATATAATAAATGTAAAGAAAATAAAAATGATTTAGGATTTAATGTTACTTTATGTGAAAAATGTTTTGTAACTAAAGTTAAAGGAGTACATCATTGTAATGAATGCCATAAATGTGTTTATATGAGAGATCATCATTGTGGTTGGGTGAATAATTGTATTGGACAATTTAATCAAAAATTTTTTATATTATTTAATTTATATTTATTGATTAGTTCTTTTATTAGTTTATTTATTGTTTTTTATTATTGTATTTATTATAGATTTAATAATATTATTTTTGAGAAATGGAGTTTTTGGTTGAAAATTTTATGTCATATTTTATTTAATATTATTATGCTTTTAGTATCTTATAATTTATTGAAGGATCAATATTATAATTTAGAAGAAAAATCTGTTATTTATGATTTTGAAAAAAAAATGATGATTGAAATTAGGTCTAAATATGAAATATTATGTGAAATATTTGGACAAGAATATTGTTTTAATTGGTTTATACCTTTTACAAAAGGTGGTTTATATGGTATTATGAAAAGGAAAGTAAAAAGTGGTATTAAAATTGAATAAAATTTATGTTAAAATAATATCAATATTTGCAAATTAAAATTTTAATTAAATCTCTGTATAATACATTAAATAATGTTTAATTCATAAAAAAATTAAAAATTAATTACATTTTAATTTAAATAATTAATTTTTTTCAAAAATTAAAATTATATATAAATTATATAAATTAAAAAGTGTAAAAATGAATTTTAAATACAGAGTTTATAATTTAAACATACTTGTTATATTTTCTTTATTTGCTGTATCTGCATAATTTATATTTTGATTATTTGTTGAATTATTAGTTGGTAAATTACTATACAAAAAATTTTTTTTTGAAGTAAGATTTATATTGTTTTCAATATTATTTTCTAAATTATCTTCATTTAATTTAAAATTACTAAAGGATAAAATTTGTGTATCATTAATTTTCCTTTTTTTAACTGTTTTTCTTAAATCATTTTTTATTAAAGCATTAATTAATGCATTATTTCTTCCTTTATAATTCATTCCTTTAGTTTCATCTTTTTGAATTATATTTATTTCATCATAAATATTATTTTTTCTTTTTAGAAAATTAATATCCTTTTCTTTATTATCTAATTCTTCCTTTAAATGTTTTTCTTCTAATTTTAAATTTTCAATATAATTACTAATTTTTTCAAAATAATAATAGAATTTATCTTCTATTGTTTTGGCAGAAATTAAATTTGAATTTAATTCTTCAGAATAATTATCGAAATCACTATCTTTTAATATATTTTTTATTTTATCAATATGAATATGCATCATTCTTCTTGCTTCATTTAAATCATTTTCTTTTTCCTTTAAAGAATTAGATAAATCATTTATATTAACTTTATTACCTTTATTATAAAAAAACTTTTGTAAATTTTCATTTGTTTTTTTTAATTGTTGATAATCATCTTTTAATTTATTATATTCCATTTTTGTTTTTGCTATTAAATTATTTTTAGATGACATATTATTTCCTTTACAACAATTTGATATTTCATTTTCTTCTCTTAATTTAATATTTTCTTCTTTTAATTTTTTTATTTCATTTTCACAATATCTTTTTTGTTCATCTAATATTTTAATTGAATTTATATAACTTTTAATTTGAGATTGTTTATTTTTTATATCTTCATTTAAATCTATTTTTTCATTTTCTAAATTTGAAATTAATATTTTTAAATCATTAATAATTTGTAGAAATTTACTTTTATCTTCTTCTAATTTTTTTATGTTTTTTGATTGTTTTTCAATTTCTAAATCATATTTTTCAATAACAGTTTTTCCTTTCAATTTAATTTCATCTAAAGTTTTACTTTTATCATTTAACATTAAATCTTTTTTCTTTGATTCTTCTTGTAATAAATTTATTTGTTCATTTAAAATTTTTTCTTTTTTAATATAATTGTCTTTTTCATTTCTCATTTCATCAATAAATTTATTTTTATCATCTATTATATTATTTATTTCAATTACTTTTTGTTCTTTTTCATTCATTCTTTGAATAAAATTTTCAACATCTTTTCTTAAATTATCAATAGTAATATCTTTAGAAGAAATAATATCATTCAAACTATTATTTTGTTGTTTCAATGAATCAATTTGAGAATTAAACCTATTATTTATTTCTTCAATTTGAGAAGTTAAATTATTATTAGTTTCAGTTAAATAAGCATTATTCATAATATAATTTTTAATTTGTTCATTTGTATTATGTAACAAAGCTCTATTTTCTTGTAATTTTAAATTATAATCATTTATTTCTTTTTCTTTAATTTTCAAAGTCAATTCCAATTTTTGAATTTTATCTTTCAATAAATCATTTTCATTACTTAAATTCTTAACTAATAAATCTTTTTTTTCAACATCTTCCATTAATTTACTAACACCATCATTTAAAGAACTTTGTCTATTAACAACACTTTTAGACATTTGACTTTTCAATCTATTATTTTCTTCATAAACTTTATTAAGTTTATCAGTTAATCTCTTAATTTCATCTTTAATAATATTAACATCACTACTTAAAAGTTCTTCATTAATAACAGCTTTATTTTTAACTTTTTTAGCATTTTGTGCAAAATATAAAGTAGATAAAGTTTCACTTGAATTACAATCAGAAGGACTAATATTAGCAATTATAGTAGTTTTTGAATTTCCACCTAAAGAATCTTTTAAAATATGAGTTAATTTAGAATCTCTATAAGGAATTGGTTTAATATTATTAATAATATTTTTAATAACAATTGATAAATTTAATAATGATTTATTAATACTTCCTGCTTCTTTTACTCTTTCTCCAATTGCTCCTGTTTTATTTTGTCTTTCACTTCCTGCTAAATCAATTATATGAAATACACTTTTTTTACTTTTTACTTTATTATTATTTTCATTTATTGAATTTTCTATATAAATACTTATTATTGCATGTGATCTTGATGAACCTTCATTCATTTTTGTCTGAGCTGAATGTCTTAATTTTGCACCTTGCATTAAATAATTTAATCCTTCTTCTGGAGATGAAAAAATAAATGTTCTTAAATTTTCTACAAATATATTATTTCCAATATCTCTTATTTGTAAATTTTTATTTTGATCTGGATTTAATAAATCATGTAATTGTTCTTGATAAATTTCAAGAAATGATATTTTAAATGTATATTTCGATTCTTTTATTTTTTTATTATTAAATAAATAATATATTATTCTTGGTAAAAGTCCTAAGGATTGATCATTTATATCAAAATTTTCATATAAATTTTCATTATTTGATAATTCAATATCAAAATTTTCATTTGAATAATTATTAATATTACTTTGAATTGAATTATTAATTGAATATTTATTACCAAATAAAGTATAAGTTTTACCAGATCCAGTTTGTCCATAAGCAAAAATTGTTCCATTATAACCTTCAAGTGAAGAGTCACAAATTTTTTTTGCACAAACTTCAAAAATTTCATTTTGAGTTGAATTTTCATTTGCTATATAATCATAATTAAATGATTTTATTCCTATATTTATTATCTTATTATCTGATATTTTTATTGATGATAATGATGTTTCATTTTGATTTTTTGGTCGAATTCTTAATATTACATTTATACATTCATCATTGTTTGATAATTGAATTTCAGTCATATTTTTTAGTTTTGAGTTTTAAATTTAAATATTTTTTCTAAATGAAAAATAAATAATTTTAATACTAATTTTTATAAATTTAATAAATAAAATTATATAAAATGAATTATTGAATTTATATTTTTTTATTTTTTTAATATAATTAAATGTCAACTTCTTCAACTGTACAAGTTGATTTTGATTCTGCACCAACTACATTAAGAACTACAACTTCAGATAATAAAAGAAGATATGCAAGTGCAAAAATGAATGTTTTAATATCAAAGTATAAAAATGTATTTAAAAGAAAAAAATTTGAAACATTTGTTCCAGATGTAATTGGTAATTTTCAAACAATAAATTATTCAAATAAAATGTTAAAAGAGAGAAAAAATCAAAGAAATCAAGAAAAAACATTATCATCACAAAGTGTTTTCAATACTTTAAAAAAATCAAAAGAAAAGGCTAGTACAATTAATACAGAAAATAAATTAGTTTTTAGTTGTTCTCAAATAAAAAAACAAAATCAAACAATGTTTCATTTTAAAGATAGAAATTTTATTGATGAATATATTAATTCTTTATATTCAAAAAATAATAAACAAGCCAATTCTTTATATAGAGTTTTAAATGATAGAAAAAATTCTTTTATTAAAACACTTAATGAAAATCTGATTAAAAGAAAAGATACAAATAGAAAAATTGTATTAGGATTAAGTCCCTTTCCAATGATAGGAAAAAATTTAGAATTAAAAATACAAGAAACTGATAATAATATAATATCTTTATATGATAAAAGTTTTAAATCTCCTGCAATTAGTGAAAGATATGAAAGACATATGAATGAATTATTAAGATTAAAATATGTTATTAAAAATATTAAAGTAAAAGATAGTAGAAAAAGAGATAAATATTGTTATAGAATGTTATCTAATTATTTAGCACAAAATGGTATTTTTGATAAGAAATATTATTCTGATGATTATTTAAGTAATTTTAAAGATTTTCTTGAAATTAATTTTGATATTAATCCTAAAATTTCTTATAAAAGTTTTTTAATTGATATATTAAATGGAGAATATGATAAATTTGTACAAAATCCTTTAGATTCTAAAAATTCATCATTGGCTTATTTTGAAGAACATAATAAATCAAGAAAAGTTAATGTTGATTATTATAGTCATCATAAAACTTATTTCCCAATTAAAAAGACAAAATTAAATTTTAATACATTAATACTTAAAAATTTTTCTCCTTTGTAATATTACTTATCTCATTGTAAAATTATATTAATTCAATAATAATTATCATAATTATTTGGTATTTGTTTAAATGTAAATAATAAAAAAAATATAAATAAGCTTAAAAAAAACACTAAATAAAAAATATAAAAAAAAAACAAAAAAAACTATATAAAAATAAATAAAAAATGTCAAAATTGTATTCTTTCCTTTTCATTTGTCTTCTAGTATTTTCAACAAGTGTAAAATTAGAAAAAACAAAGAAATCAAAACAAAAAGTTTGTACAAAATTATCAAGACCAATAAGAGAAATTGCTGATATGAAAGCTGCAATAGCAACAATTCAAGAAGCTATTAATAATAAATCACTTTTAAATACAGTTGATGAAGATTTAACTGATGAAACTGAAACACTTTATAATTTATATAATGAAGCTCTTGCTAATTTTACTAAGAGAGTTGCAATTTTAGATAATTCTGTTCCTAGTTCTTTATTAGATCAATGTAAAGCACTTTATGAAACTATTGATCAATCTAATGAATCATTAGAAAATTTCAAAAATTTGACTAAAACTACTCTTAAAACACTTAAACAACTTTTTAAAGGAGATTTCTAAATAATTTTATTAAATTAATAAAAGTGATTTTATAGAATTGTTTTTTTTTTTTAATTTTATTTTTTTTGATTTTTTTGATTTTTTTATTTTTAATTTTTATTTTTATTTTAGGCGTTTTAATGAATTTTTTTGTTGTTTAATTTTTATTATAATTAAATTGTTTGTTTTTTTTAATTTATTTTTATATAAAAATTGTTTTGTTCTTTTTTGAATAATATTTAACGAATATATTAATTTTAAATATATTATAGAAGTTAATTTATAAATTTTATACTAGTAACATTATAATGTTATATTTTTAATTGTAAAAATTTTTTCAAAAATATTTTATATATAACTTAAAAAAATAAATGATTTAAAATAAACATTATTGTCTTTTGAATTCATTTTAAAAAAAATCATTTAAAAATAATTAATTTTTTTATATGGAAGATGTTAATATTAAATAAAATTTTTAATGGAAAATATAGTAAATAAAAAAAAAGTTAAAAACTTAATTCCACCAAATTATTATGAAAATTTAATAAAAGAAAATCCAGACGAAATATTTTCAAATATAACTCAAGAAAAAATAGCAAAATGGGAAAATATATTATTAAAATATGTTCCAAATAAATTAAATGATGATTGTAAAATATTAATAGTAAATTTTGATCTTTCATTTCAAGAACAAATAAAAAAAGATATTGAAAGAACAAAAGTAAGAGAATCAATTTTAATGAGTTCATTTACACAATATTTAGAATTCTTTTTAACATATTATTGTAAAGAACAAAATATATTTTATAAACAAGGATTAAATGAAATTTTTGCTCCTTTTATTTTATTAAAATATAAAATAAAAATTTCACTATCAGAATTATATAATTTAATTCAAGGATTAATAAATAGATTTCTTCCAAATTATTTCTATGAAAAAGAGACTTTTTTTTCATTAAAAAGTTCATTAAATGTAACAACTTTATTATTAAAATATCATGAACCAACAATTTATAATATTTTTGATAATGCTTTAATTACTCCTGAAATGTATGCAACAAATTTAATTTTAACTTTAATGGCACATAAATTAACTTTAAATATTATTTATTATTTATGGGATATTTTAATAACTAATAATGATATTTTATTTATTTATTATTTTATAGTTGCTTTTTTAAAATATAATAGTGAAGAAATTATAAATTCTGATATTACAATTCTTCCTGCAATTATTACAAAATTAACAATTGATTCTATTGATGAATTAAAAGAAATTATTGATATTGCTTTTGAATTAAGAAAAAATACTCCTCATAGTTTTAGAATATTAGTTAATCATCTTCAAATATATAAAATGCATTCAAATGAATTACAAAAATGTTATGAAATTATTAAACCTGAGTCTTTAATAACAATGCCAATTTTTCCTAAAGAAATTTTTTATATATGTTATCCAAATGTAAAATGTCCTGATGAATATTGTGATAATATAAATGATGATGATGATATAAATAAAAATAATAATAATAGTCATAATAATAAAATAAATTGTGAATTTTGTAATTTTTATTTAACAAATAAGTTAAATTATATTATTATTGATTTAAGAATATTAGAATTTGGTACTTTTGAAGAAGAAAATGAAAAAACTGGATTTTTACCTCAAATGATTATGTTAGAACAAAAAGAATTAAAAGATGAAAATTTAGCAGAAAATTTAACAGAAAGATTTCAAAAAGATAAAGGATTATATCATATAATTTTATTAACTTCAAAAACAAATTATTTTAATGATTTTGAAGATGATTATTATACAGAAATTGATAATGATAATCAATTAAAATATTTTCAAATACAATCAAAAGTAGAAAAAGAATTAAATACTGAATTAACTAAAAAAATAAATAAAAAAAAGAAATTTAAATTAAAGGAATATGATAATTTAAAAAAAACACTTATTTGTATGTTAAAATCAAATTATCCATATATTTCTTTTGCTTATGGTGGATTTAATGCAATTCATGAATTGAGTTTTAAATATAAAATTAGTTTATTAAATCATGATCCTAATTGTGATTTATGTAAAAAAATAAATAAAAATTCTAATTTTTTTATTAAGAAAATAAAAGGTTTATTTAAAAATGATAAAAAAAAAGAAATTATTGAATCTTCAAATAATGATAATAATAATATTAAAAATAATGATATTAAAAATAAAGAAAGTGAAATTGATAATGAACCAAAAGGAGAAAGATTTCATATTAGTTTATTTAATAAAATGGTACAAGAATCAAATTATAATGTTAGTGCTTGTTTATTACTTGAAATTCATAAGAAAAAATTTACAAAAGATAATCAAATTGTATTAATTTTAAAAAAAGGAAATTTAGAAATTTATAGAGTTTTACAAAAAGATTTTCAATTTGAAAAATTGGATATAATTAATATTAAAGATATTATTTCTATAAATATTAAACAAAAAACAAGTATTGCTACATTAGATTATTTATATTTAAATGAAAAGAAAAAAAAAAGTAATGACTTTTTAATTATTGAATTTACTGATTTAGAAGATTGTAAAAAATTTGTTTTTTCAATTAATCAATTGAAAAACGTAATTAAAAGGGGAAAGAGAGAAATAACAGAATTAGAATTTGAATAAAAAAAACAACAGTCAAATAAATTAATTTAAACTAATTTAAACTTTTAATATTAAACAAAAACAATAAATATAAATAAAATAAATTTAATTTCAAAAAATAAAATAAAATAAAAAAATGAAAAAAATAAAGCATATATTATGGATGACTTAGAAAACTTAATAAACATAAACAACATACCAACAACAGAAGAAATATTTTCTCATATTCAATACATTCATAATTTATTAGAATCAAACAAAATAAAACATTGGTTAATGTATGGAACACTTTTAGGTTGTATAAGAAATAAAGACATAATACCATATGATTACGATTTTGATTTTGGAATTTTAATAGAAGATTATGAAAAAATACTTTCTCTTAAATTAGATAATCCAAAATATAAAATAGAATTAACAACAGGAACTTTATATTCAAAAAAAACAAAATTTAAAAAATCAGAAACAAAATGGAGAATATCATTAAAAGTAATATTTGAAGAAAAACCAGTTGGAGATTTATATATTTATTATAAATGTAAAGATAATTATATGAGAAGATATGATCCAAAAGAAAAAATATTATTTTGGCCTAAATCAATTTATCCTTCTTTTTTAACTGATAATTTAGATTATGGTTTTATTAGAAATTTAAAATTACCAATACCAAAATATTCAATTTGTTTATTAGAATATTTTTATGGTCCTATGTGGAAAATTCCTATTAAGGCTTCTTCACAAAATGGAGAAAATCATCCTGATTATGATTATTATGCTGGGTATTTATATTCTAGTTTAGATAAATTAAATCAAAGAATTTTAGAAGAATTATCTAATAATGGTATTAATAATGTTAAATTTGATAAACCTAATTTAAATGTTGATGATATTGAATTTATTTTTCCTTTAGATCAGTTTGATTGGTTAAGAGATAATGAAAATATTGATTTTAAAAAATATTTTAAATTAATGAAAAAAGAGAAAAAAAAAGAACAAAAAGAAAATGCAAAATTAGGTAAAATTAATGCTCCATAATAATAAAAATATAATAATATTTAAACATTAAAAATTAAAAATAAAAAAATTATTTTTTGAAAACAAATAAATAAAAAAAAAAAACACTTAAATATAAAATTAATACTTTAGTTTTTATTATCATCACCATCATTTAAAAAGAAATCTCTAACATATTTTTCATATTCTTCCATAGTAAAAAAAACATGTTCACCTTCAAATTCAACAAAAGAAATTTTTCCTTGTTCATTTAACTGTCTAATCCCAATAAAATCTTTTTTATAAAATTCACTATCTTCCAATTTAACAAGATTTTTACCATCTTTATCATAAAATTCAAACCAAGAACTTTCCTTTGGTGTAATAACAGTATCTCTTTTTCCTCTAATTAACATAACTTTATTTAATTTAACCATTCTTTTTTTATATTCTTCATTTTTAATCTCACCTTCATTATTTAAATCTTTTAAAAAAGTATTTTTACTTAAATATAATTTTTGATCCCATCTAAATTTATAATAAGAACTAGGGCCTAAATTTTTAATAATAAAATCACTATAAACTAAATTTTTAGTAATATGATTTAAAAACTCACAAAATTTACCACAATATAATTTTGGTAATTGACCAATTCCTTGTTGTGGACCATCAAAAGATAAATAATTAACAATTTCTCCTTTAATATCACATTTTTCAATTATGTATCTTGCTAATAAAACTCCTTGTGATATACCAATTAAATTAAATTTATTTTGAAAATGAGGATTTTTTTTTATATTCTCACAACCTAATTTTGCTTGAGTTTCAAAGTTTTCTATTATTGATGTCCAGAAACCATTTCCTACTTCTATACATTCTATATGAGTATTTATATCTTTTTTTAATAAAGGTATCAAGTTTGTTTTATTACGACATTCACAATTGTCTCCTATACCATGAAATATTGCTATTGGATATGTACAGTATGTTGTTGTTATTATTAAGAGAGAAATTAGAATTTTTTTCATTTTTGTTTTTATGTTTTTTTGTTTTTTTTTTATAAAATTTAATTTTGTGGAATTTTGTATATAAGTAAATTAAGGTTTGACGTAGTGAAAAGAGAAAATTATTTTATGTATTTTTATTTTTAAATTTTTTAAAATTTTGTTTATTAAAAAAAAATGGAGGATGAAAAATCAAAATCAATTAAATCAGATAGTAATGATGATATAAAAATAATTACTAAACAAAATTCAGGAGTACAAACAATTAATTATAATAAAGTTTGTAAAAAATGTATAAAAAAAGAAAAAGAATTTGAAGAATTAATATATATAAAATATCAAATTGATGAAAAATTTAAAGAAGAAAGACTAAGAAATAATTTATTAGAAAAAGAAAAAGAAACTTTAATAAAAAATATAACAAATACAAATAAAATGTATGAAGATTTAAAAAGACAAATGTCATTTAAAAAAAGTGAAATAAATCAATTAGAATCAATAATAAACACTTTAAGAACAAAATTAAATAATATTAAAATTCCAATAGAATCTGTAGAAACAAATTCAAATAATGAAAATAATAATGAAGAAACATTAAATAAATTAATGTCTCAAATAAATTTTTATGGAAAAAGAAATTGTGAATTAGAATCAAAAATAATATCATTAATTGAAGAAAATAATGATTTAAAAAAAAGTATTAATTTACTTCATATTGAATTATCAACTGAAAAAGCAAAAAAAAAAGAAGTTAAAAAAGTTAATAATGAAAATAATAATGATGAAATAAAAGATATTTATCATAAAAAATATGAAAGTTTAAATAAAGAATTAGATGATGCAAATTTAAAAATTGAAAATGAAAATAAAAATAATCAAATATTGAATGAACAATTAAAAAATATTTCAGGTGAAAATGATAATAAAATATATAGAATAAAAGAAATTGAATTAAATTTTGAAAAATTAAAAAATGAAAATCAAAAATTAAAAGACTTAATTTATCAATATGAAAATCAATTAAATTATTATCAAAATTTTACAAATATTAATAAGATGAACAATGATAAAAATGCAAATGAAAATTTAATATTACAAAAAGAAAATATAGAATTAAAAGAACAAATTCAATATTATCAACAACAATATAATATAATAGAAAAAGAACCAAAAAAAGATTATAAAAAAGAAAAAGCATTAACTAATGATAATTTATTATTAAAAAAAGAAAATGTATTTCAATTAGATGAAATAACAAAATTAATAAATGAAAATAATTTCTTAAAACAATATTATTTTAATACAAGTAAAGCAAATTCTATAAAAGATGAAAATTCAAAAGAAGAAAATGAAGAAATAAAACCAATTTTAGTAGTAAAAAATATGACAAATGAACAAATAAAAGATTATTCAACTCAAATAACTGATTTATATAAACAAAAAATTGAATTAGAAAATAAAAATGAACAAATAAAATCAGATAATCATTCATTAAAAATTAAATTAACAGAAACTAATAATAAATTAGCCACATTAGAATATAAATATAATGAATTAGAACAAAAATTTAATGAAGTAATATCACAAAATATTCAATTAAATAAAGATATTGTAAGAGGAAAAATGCAAAATATATCTTTAAATGAAAAAAATATAGAAACATCATATAAAAATTCTGAATTATTAAATGCTTTAAAAAAAAATAATAAAGCAGTTCAAGATAGTGTTATTTCAAATAAAGTTTTAACTAGAATTAATGAAGAAAAAGATGAAAATTTATTACAACTTTCATCACATTTATTTATTGAAGAACAAAAAAGAATGGAATGTGAAAATAAAATAAAAGAATTAGAAGGTAAAATTGAAGAAGATCAAAAAACTATAATAAAATTACAAAAAGACAAAGATATATTATATAAAATTATACATAAGAAAAAATTAAATTAAATACATTTTTTATTTATTTATTTTTATTATAATAAAAAAAATGGAAGATAATAAATCAAAATCAATAAAATATAATTCAAGTTTAGATGGGACAATGATAACAAAACAAACATCAAATATTTCAACTTTTAATAATTACTATGATGAAAATTATCAAAATAATTTAAATTTATCATATAGTATTTTAACAAATAAAAACAAAAATAAAAAAAAAATATCAGAAATACCAAAATTAAAAAGAAGTCAAAGTCATAAAAAACAAGATTGTAAAAAAAATATTGATCCAACAGTTTATGAAGAATTAAATGAGGATGATTATGATAATTTATTATATAATAATATAATTCAAAAACAGAATTATAAAAATAAAATTATAAATTATGAAAATTTATCTCCTGAAATTAGAAATTTAGCATATAATTTATTAGCAAGTAATCCTATTAATTGGAATGAAATAGAACCAATAAATAATTTTACTTTAGGAGATTTTGATGATGATGATTTTGAATCATTTAATTTAAATAATTGGAATTATAATAATTGTAATCAAGTAATAAATGATGATATTTTTTTTAATAAAAATAAAAATAATATTAATAATAAACAAATTAAAAATATAAATTATAAAAATTATTATTCTAATTTAAATAATAATAATTTTTATAAAAATAAAAAAGAAATTAATAATGTCCCTACTATTTATGGAAGAATATTAAAGCAAGAAGCAATTATGAAAAATAAATTATAAGTTTATTTTTCTATTCATATATTCTTATTTATATTATAAATATAAGATGTATTATAAAAATTCACTTGTCTATGATAATCTAATTAATTTTAAATTTTATTTTAAAATATAATTTAAAAAAATTAAAAAAATGCATTTTAATTAATTTTAGTTTAATTTAAACTTAAGTATGTACTTCAATAAATATAAAGGAGAAAGAAAAATGAAATTAACAAATCCAAAATCATTAAACAATTTTTCAGAAAAATCTAATTCATTAAATAAACAAAATCAAAAAAAACCAAAGTGTTCACCTATTCAATTAGGTAATAATGACTATATTTTTAATATTGCATTAAATAATTTAAATAAATATAATGATGCAATTTTATCCAAACAAGGACAAAGTTTTTCAATAGATGAAAATAATATAAAAGAAACTAAAGAATTAGACAAAATTATAGGAAATCAATCTCCTATTTTAAAAAAGGAAAATAATATTTCAAATTTAAATAATGATAATAAATTAATTTACACTTTAAAAATATTGGATTTGGAAAATTTATTTAATGAATTTAATTTAAATTATATTACATTTCATGATTTGTTTTTACTAACAAGAGATGATTTATTAGAAATGAATATACCAATTGGTCCAAGGAATAGAATATTAAATTTTTGTATTGAATTTAAAAAATATGCTAAAAATTATGATTATAATGATTTAATTAATTTTTTTAAATCAAATAAAGGTTTTGTATTTAATGAAAATGAAGAAATTGAAAATAATATAAATAATAATAATAATGATAATTATAATAGTAATGAAAATAATAATAATGATATAAATAATATAATTTATGAAGAAAAAATTCCAAATCAAAAAACTTCTATTAATTATTTTAATAAAAATAATACTGATATAAATTCAAATAAAGATTATTATTCTTTTAATTATAATCAACAAAATAATAATTCTTTGGCTAATAATATTTCAAATGAGTCATATAGAAATAATATTTCTAGTCCTAAATTAAATAATAAAATTATAAAAATTATAAAAGAAAAACAAAATAATGAAATTCCAATACCCATTAAATCTGCTCATCAAACACCAAAAAATATACAATTAAATTCAAATGATATAAGTTATATAAAAAAAGCAGATTCATTTATTAATATGAATAATAAATTAGATAATGAAAACTCTTTTAATGAAAATATTAATGAATATTCAACAAATAAAAAAAATGACATTTATAATAATAATAATAATAATTTTTTAAATGATAGTACTGAGTTTCAAGAAAATTTTAAATATAATAGTGTGGATAATACAGCAAGAAAAAAAACAAATGCAAGAAATAATAAAAATCATAATAAATATGAATCAAATAATAAATATATAAATAAAAGTTTTAATTCAAAACATTCTACTACAAATAGAACTAATTCTATACAAAGTAATAATTCAATGAGTAATATTAATAATAGTAAAATTAATTCACAAATTGTTCAAAATTTTGAAAATATTTTTTCTGAAGTTGAAAATTTTCAAAATCAATATATGAAAATGAAAGAAAAATCTAATGAAAGAAATAATAAGATTAATTGTCTTTTAAATAAAAAAAATAATGAAATTGAAAATATTAAAAATCATTTAATTGGGAAAAATAATAATGAAATAAAGATTAATAAAAAAGAATTATTCATCAGAAAAAATAATAATAATAATATTATTTTAGATAATAATGATTTAGAAAATGAAACTGAAAGGAATTTAAATGAAGAATTAGGTAAAATATATAATGAAAGTAATATGAAAAATATTTCGTATTATTTTTCTGATAAATAAAAAATTTTTCTTTAATTATATTTATATATAAAAAGTTTTTTAAAAAGTAAAAATTCTTTATTAAAAACTTAAATATAATTATAAAATGTTATTTTTTCAAAATCAAAAAATTTAATTATCATCAATATTTTTTTGTTGATTATTATCAGTTTCATAAAGTTCTTTAATAATTTCAATATCTTTTCTTAATTCTTTAATATCATTTTCATTTTTAGTAATTTGATTTGTTAATACATTCATATAACCTTCATTAATATTTGGCATATTTTTACTAAATAATTCTTCATTAGATAATTTTTTCTCAAAATCGTCAACTTTATTATCAAGTTCTTTATATTTTTTATCATATTTTTTAAACATTGAAAATAATTTATTATTCTCATCATCAGTTCTTTGTGCCATTCTTTCTATTTTTTTTAAATATTCTAAATCAATATCACTTAAAATTTTTATATTTAATTTTGATAAAGAATCTAAATCAATTTTTGAAAGGGAATCTAAATCTATTTTTTTTAAGTTATCTATTGTCCTTTGATCTAATTGAGGTTGTTGTTGCATAGATTGTAAATGATTAGAAAGTAAATTATTTAATTCTTCATTATTATTATTATTATTTTTATTATTATTTTGACTTAATAATTGTATTTCATTTTGAATATTCTTTAATTGATTATTTATTAAAGTATTTGAATTTTTAAGTGAATTTATTTCATTTCTTAAATTTGGAATTTGCTTTAATTCTTGGAAATTTATATTATTTAAATCATTTATTTTTAAAGAATTTAAGTCATCAATTCTTAATTTTGATAATGAATCAATATTTAATGAATTTTTTAATTTATAATATTCATTTTGTAATTGTTGTAATTCATTATTTAGTCTTTTATAATCATTATCAATATGTGATTGTAATTTTGATTCTAGAGAATTAAATTTTTGAGCATCTGATAAATTTTTATTTTTAAGATTATTTTCATTATTTTCAATAGATTTTTTAATGTAATCAATTTCATTTTGTAAATTTAAAAATTCATTTGAAGATATTTTATTATTATCATCATTTTTATTTTGTGATAACATATTAGCACTAAATGCATTTAATCTTAATTCAAGTTGATTTTGTTTTTGAAGACAATCATTTATTTTTTTATCTAATGGATTAATTTGATTTTTTAAATTTTGATTATCTTGTAATGTAGAATAATTATTAAATAAATTTTTAATATTATTAATTTCATTTTTTAAATTTGGAATTTCCTTTATATTTTGATAATTTAAATTTCTAATTTCATTAAATGGAAGATTATTTAAATCGTTTACTTTTAATTTTGATAAAGTATCTATATTTAATTTATTTTGTAATTCAATATTTTGTTTTTTTAAATCATTTATATCATTATTTAACTTAATCAAATCATTATCAATTTGTGACTTCAAATCATTACCAAATGAATTTAATTTTTCCATATCTATAAAATTATAATCATTCTTTTTATTTTCTTCATTTTTCTTTTCTATATTTTCTAAATTTTTTTTTAAATTATCAATTTCATATTTTAAATCATTATAATTATTTTTATTCAAATTATTATTTGAATTTAAATTAATAATATTAGATTCTAAACCTAAAATTTTATTTCCAATTTCATTTTGCTTTCTATATAAATCATTACAATTATTTTTTAAGTTTTCAATTTGACTCATTTCATTTCTTAAATCATTTAATAAACTTAAATCAGCTCTACTTAAATCATATAAATCAATTTTTTCTAATTGTTTTAAATCAATTTTTTGAAGTGTCTCAGGGTCAATTTGATTTTTTAATTTAAAAAAATCATTTTGTAAATTATTAAAATCATTTTTAATCTTTTTATTTTCTAAAGTCAAAAGATCATATTTAGAATCTCTATTATTATTTTGAATTAAACTTCTTAAATTATCAATTTGTATTTGAAGATCATTTTTAACGGAATTTATATTTGTATTTGAAATATTAATTTTATTATTTAATTCATTTATTTTATCATCAAGTTCATTTATCATTGATTCATAATCAACTTTTTCATTATTTAATCTTTCCATTCTTTCCAAAGCATCTTTTAATTGATCACAATATGTATTTAATTTATCAAATTTATTATTAATTTGATCCATTTTATTTTCATATTCATTTTTTAACATATAATCATTTGGATTAATATTATTTTCTTTTTGACTTTGTAAAATTTTTTCAATATCAGGAATTTGAATTTTACTAATTTTATCATTTAAAATATTATAATTATTTTGTATTTCATTTTGATAAGGATTAATAAGATTTTGAAATTCTTCTTTAATTAATTTTTTAATATAATAATCATTTCTAGGTGAATTAAACTCAGTTTGAGTTTGAGTAAAAATTTGTTGAGGATGAGTAAGATACATATTTGGATCATTAATTGATATTTGATTAGCATCAACAAGTCTTTCAATTGGAATTTGAATAAATTGAGTTTCTGTATTTATATCAATTGGTGTTGTAGTTTTTATTTCATATTGTGTATTTATAACATTTGTTGTATTTGGTCTTATTTCTTGATATTGTTGTTCATTGTAATTTCCATCTTCAATTATTTGTCCTCTTCTATTTAATTTTGATTCTAAATTGTTTATTACTGAATATATATTTTGTGATGTTGGTGTTGATGACATATAATTGTTTTATTTTTTTTTTTTTGTTATTTTTTTATAATTCTTTTTTTTATAAAGTTTTTTTTAGGGATAAAAAAATTTAAATATAAAAAACTTTTAACTATAAACTAATAATTTAATAAATTAGTTAATTTTATTTGATTCTGGATCATATAATTCTTTTAGTTTTATTTTAGTATTGTCTGTTTCAACCCAGATTTTATTATCTGATGTTATATCATTATATTTAATATTAATTAATTCATCTAAATGTTCTTTAATAGTTGCAGTTTTTCCACTAATTAAAAGAATATTAAAAATAAATTATCTTACCAATATATAATTATATCATTTGTTAAAAATTTAAAATCAGTAAAATCAACAAATCTATCAAATTCAAAATCAAGAGGAACAACAATTTCTAAAAAAAAAAATTAATAAATAAAATATACTTTTATTAAGATTTTCCATTATATTAATTATTTTAATTGCATTCTGTGTAACTTTATCTTTAAAACTTTTACTATTTGTATTAATATTTTCTCTTTGACTATTTAAATTTTTATACATTTGCATTCCATCAATAGAATTCAAATTTGATATTTCTTTATTATCTTCATACCATTTTTTAATTTTTTCCAAATTTGAATGAAAATAATCTATATATTCAAACATTTTTTCATTATTTAAAATAAATAAACTAATAATAAATTTACTACAATAATCAAAATGAGTATAAATTTTATAATTATTATTCATAATTTTAAAAAATTGTTTTAAAGCATTTTTAATTCTACTAATTTGCATATCTTTATCATCATTAATATCAACAATAAATCTTTTAAAAATTAGCATAATATTATCTAATTTATCATAATCATTTCCTTCAATAATTTTCATAAATATTTCATTTATTTTTTTAACAATACCCCAATCATTATGACAAGATTTATTAATTAAATAAGATAACATTTCAGCATATTGTTTATTGTCCATTCCATTAAATAACTCAACTGAAAATTGATAATTATTAAAATCATAACAAGATTCTAATTTTGAATTTGCCCTTTGCCCAGTCATTAAATTTAATAATAATAATTTAATATAATTTTCTTTTTTATAATAAATAGTTTTATCTTTTGATAAAACATTTCCAACTTCATTACTTTTCATAGGAGCTAAAATATTATGTTCTGGATTAATTAATTCAATATTAACTTTTAAAGTAAAATTATCTGGAATATTTCTTTCAGAATATTTTGGAAAAAGATGATATATTAAAAAAGTTAAAATTGGAATTTTTGTTATTAAATGATCTTTTGTATAAGGAGAAATTAATGAAAATCTATATAAAATATAATATAAAAACATACAATTTTTATCATCATTTATTCTTTTAATTAAACAAATTACATTATTAATAAATTTTAATAATAATTTTGGAATGTGTATTGATTCAAGATGATTTATTACATTTTGTTCTATTGAAGGTAAATTTCTATTTGAAGATGATGTTAATGCTGAAAAAAAACTTAAAAATGAACGACTTGGTCTTTCTGTTTTTGGTCTATCATCAAGTTCTTCATCAATTATATTATTATTTTGTATATTATTATCTTTTTGATTTTCATTTATATTTGAATTTGAAATATTATTATTATTTATATTTTTAAGTTTATTATTTATTGTTTCTGAATTATATATTTTTATCATTGCACAATATAATAAACCAACAAATATTTTTTTTATTTCAAAAATTGGACAATTTACTATATATTCCATTAATGTTGTATAATCACAAAATTCTTCTATTAAAAATTCAGAACATTCTTTAAATTCATTTAAACAAAATTTTATTAAGTCTATTGTTCCTCCTAAATAATTTTTATCTTTTGCTCTTACTAATACATTAAAAAAGTATAATAAAAGAAATTGAAATGACATTGAAATATTATCATCTAATTTAAATTCTTCTGATAAATTAATTTGTTTATTTATATTTTTTTGTTTATTTATTATTTCTATTTGTTTTGAATTAATATAATTTATTAAATTAGAACCAATTGCATTTTTTCTTATTTTTAATAAATCTTTATTTACAATATTTTCATCTTTTGTTCTTGAAAAATAAGGAATATAATTTAAAAGTTGATTATCTTTAAAAGATAAATTTAAAAGATTAGTTAAAAATTGTAAAATAAATCTATGATATTCAATAGAAAAAATAATTTTTTCTAAATGATAATGAAAAACATTTTGATTAACTTTTTTAGCAATAGTTTTTTCTTTAATAACTTTAGAAATTTCATTAACAATTTCAACTTTATCATAATTTTCACAATTACTTTTATCAACTTTTTCATAAAATAACAAATAAGCATTTCTACTTAAAGGAATTTTTTTTTCATTATTTTTATTACCAAAACTCTCAAATCCTCCAAAAGTTTCTTTTTCTAAATTTTCAATATCAAATTTTCTAACATTAGAATCATTAAATTCAAACCATTGATTAGTATTATTATCAAAAATATAAGAATAATAATGTCCTCCTTCACAATTTCCAGAATGAACAACAATTCCTTTTAATTTATACATATTATTAACTTTATTTTTATCAAAATTATCTTTATTATTTAAATATTCTGAAGTATAATTTGTCATATCTAAATCAAGTGGAAATTTATAATAATCATTTATTTTTATTTTTGTCATTGTATTATAATTAAATTGAAATCTTTTTAAAACAAAAATTAACATTCTTGGTAAAATTTTAAAACTTTGATGTTTTATTGCAGGAATTTTTTTATTACATTCTTGACAAAAAATCGAATTATCACCACTCATTAATTCACCATCAATAATTGAATCTAATGATTCATAAATATTTTTTTTATTCATTATTTGTAATTGAATTGAATAAAAAGAAATATCATTTTTACGATGATGATTACAATTTTCTTGAAATATTAATTCGTCTGTATTTCTACCTTGAAAAAAATATTTTATTAAATTTTCATTATTTGTTCCTTGTAAATGATTTTCTAATTTATCAAAAAGTAAATTAAAAAATTCATCAATATCCATTTGTTCTCTTATATTTAATTCTGTATTATCAAAATTTTTAGTAAAATCTACTGGAATAAAATATTGAGAATTACTAAATTTTAAATGATTAAAAACATTTTTTAATTGATATAATGCATTTTTTTGTTCTTCTTTACATTCTGAATTTAAAAGTGATTCTCTAAATGATGGAATAAAAAATAATATTTGAAATAAACTATTCATATAACAAGTACAACCTAAATTTTTTAATCCTACAAAATTTTGTTTTATATCATCTTCAAAAGAAAGTTTCCAATCTGAATAATTGGAACTTTTCCAAAATTGAAGACTATTATATTGATATAATTTAGTTAATATTTCTTTTCTTTTTTTCTCATCATTAATTATTAAATAAGTTAATAAATTTGAAGCATTTTTGAAAGTACTTTTATTTTTTATTATTATTGAATCTGATGTTAATGGTTCTTCTTTACATTTACTATATAATAAATCAAAAAAAAGATAATGTCCAAAATCAAATTTTTTTTCTTCTATATCATCATATGTTATTTCTATATTTTTTGATATTGAATATATTATTAAGAAAAATCCTGATAATAATTCTTCTTTAATTGAATCTTTTGATAATATTTTAGGAATTAATACTTTATTTATAAATGTGTTATAATCAAATTCAATTTTTAAAGGATATATTTTTTCTATTAAATTATCACATACTTCAAAATAAATATCAAATGTACCTTTTTCTTCTTTTTGTGAAATTTCTGATAAGTGATTTAATGTTTCTTCTGATAATATAAAATATAATAAAAATTTTGAAAATGATAATTTTAAATCTTTTTCTTTTAATAATAAATCATCTTTATATATTTTATCTATAAATTTTTGAAATTCTTCTTTAATCAAATTATTTTTTGATAATATTAAACCATCAGTTAAAATATTAACAAATAATTCTTTTTCTTTTTCTATTTCTAATATATTATGAATTATCTTTGTAAAAATAGTTTCTTCACACATTAATTGAAGTAACATTTCAATAGAATTAAATTCTTCATAATATAAATCACCTTTTATTTCTCCTTTAATTGAATTATAAAAAATATCATTAATAAATTGTAAAATTTTTGATACTATTAAATTAATAATTTGTTCTTTTTCTAATGGAATTAATAATTTAAAAATATTAATAAAATTATCTAAAGTATGTAATAACTCAATTTTTTCTTTAATATCACAATTTTTCATATCTTCTTCAGAAATTTTAACAGAATAATTTTTAATTACTTCTACAATTTTTTCAGTCCAAACTTTACTTTGAACAAATTGTTCTAAAAATAATTGAAATTCTTTATTTTTATCTAAAACATATTTTAAATGAGATAAAACATAACTTTGATAATAAAAACTTGAATTCTCAAAATCAAAAATATAATCAATATCACTTTTAAAATCTTCATGAATATCCATAATATAATTTTTCATTTTTAAATTCAAATCTTCATTTTTATCAAGATCATCTTTTAATAAATTCCAAACATCTAAAATATAAGATTTATTTTTATCTTTAAGTAACTTAGATAAAATTTTATATAATTCACTAATTGAATTCAATAAGAATTTAGGATTATTTTTAGCTTCAATAATAGGATTTTCAATAATATTAATAATAATATCTAAAACTTGAGTAGGATCATATTTTTTATTACCAACAATTGATTGATTAAAATAATCAAAATCATTTGATAAATCAAATTTTTTAGATAAAATTGTACCACTATCTGATTTATATTCATATTCAAATTGAATTGTATTTAAAGGAATATCAAAAGCATATGAAATTTTATATCTTAAAATATAAAATTGATCATTATATGAAACATTTGTTCTAAATTTTTGTTTATCAACTGAATTTGTAAAACGAAATGATATGTATTTATTTGTTTCTATTGAATCTGAATTTGATGATAAATTTGAAAGATCTGTTGCAATTTTTCCTTGTTGACCAAATTTTTGATATATTTTATTTATTAAATTTATTAATCCTTTTATTCCTATTTCATTTAATTCTGTTTTTTGATTTTCTGATATTTGAGATGTGTTATCTGTGTTTTTTTCACTTATTGTTTCTGAGTCTTTTTCTTTTTTTTCTTCTGATTCTTTTTCTTCTATATTCTTTATTTCTGGTTCTTTTTCTTCTATATTTTTTATTTCTGGAGATTTTATATTTTCTAATTGTTCTGATTCTAATTTTTCTTTTTCATTTTTCAATTCTTCATTTTCATTTTTATCAAATATTTTTTCTGGGATTTGATTTTTATTTAATTCATTTATTTGATTATTGTTATTATTTTTTTCTTTAATATCATTACCAATTGATTTATTTAAATAATAAATTAATTCACTAATAAAATTAGACCAAAAAGTTATTGCTTCATTTGAATTTGGATTTTTAACATTTAAACATATGTCTGCTAAAAAAGAAGAAATTTCATTTTGAACTTCAATATTTTTATTATTAATTAATACTTCCCATAATTTATTTAATCCTATAATTTCATTATTTGATGTTTTATTTACTCTCAATTCACTTTTATTTATATAAAAAAAAACACCATTTGAAATATTAATTTCAAGCATTAATTTTTTAAATAAATTAAATGAATATAAATCTTCAATTGCAAATAATTTTTCATTTAAGAAAATTGATTTAAATAATGTACTTCGAAAATTATATGAAAGATTATTTATATTATTAAAAAGAATTTTAAAAAAAATTTCTTTTGAAAATTTCTGTTGATTAATACATTTCCAGAAAACTAAAAAATTATTAAAATTCCATTCTAAATTTCTTTCTTTATTTAATAAGATAAAAATTAATTCAATTCTTATTTCAATATTAATTGAATGAGGATAAAAACCTTGAAAAATAGTATTAGCAAAATCATTTATATTATTATTTTCTTCATTATTATTTTCAATTGAATCTACTTTCATAAAATAATTAGTTAAATCATCAACAATTAAATCAAAAATATTATTTTTTTCATGAATATGTTTTAATCTTTGATGAAATCTATTTGAATTTCTTGAATTTTGAAGTAAACTTTTTAATAAAAAATATGATTGTACATTACTATGATTTAAATTTATATTATTTAATATTTTCATTAAGATATTATCTCTTAAATTATCATTCATTGTTGTTAAATTAAAAATTTCTACAATTGCATTTATACAACATTCAATCAATTCAATAATAATTAAATTATTTTTAAAATCTTTTTGTTTATAATAATCATCTAATAAATAATCCCAAATTATTTGAATTCCTAAAAATTGTTTTTCATTAAATGGAATATCTTTAAAATGTATTTCATTATTATTTTCATCTTTAACAATTTCAATTTTTGCATTTGTTAAATAATTAATAGTATATTCTTTAATTAAAGTAATATTATCTTTTGTAATTTCTCTTTCTATAATATATTTTTTTATTAATTGATATGTATAATCTCTATCATCTTCATATAAAAATAAAGATAATTTTGAAATAATATCTTTTATAATTTGACTTTCCATTTCATCATTTTTTTCAACATTAATTAATTTAGTAAATAAACAATCAATAATTTTTTTTCTTTTATCAATAATAGTTTCAATTTCTATATCTTTTAAAGTAAAATTTTCAATATATAACAAATTAATAATTGGGAGAGATCTTTTAATTAATTCTTGATGAGCATTTTCTTCAAGTATATAATCTAATATTTTAATATTTACTAATGAAACTGATAAAGAATGTAATTTCATATATTTAATATATCTATCTTTTGAACAATCTAATATTTTTTCTGAAATTTTTTGACCTAATGGATCTAATGATTTTATTATTGAATTATAAGTATTCATTGCAAAAATTTTTTTTTCTAATTTATTACATTTATAACATGCATTAATATAATTTAAATACATTCCTTCAAAAATTATTGATTGATTTTCTTCTTCATAAGGCAAAATTTTTATAAAAATTGAACATAAATTAATTACCTTCTCTTTTGAATTTGAATTAACCTCATTTTCAGTTAAATTTTCAGTTCTATTATAAATATAATTCTTAATTTGTGATAATTCAGTTGTTAATTGATTTGTTAATTGATTTTTCGAACCTTCTAAAAAAGAATTAACTTTTCTAAATAAAGTAATATATTCAAAAATAAATTCAAATGTAAAATTATTATTAGAAACAATAAAATCAGAAATAACTTGGTAAAAATTAATATTTTTACAAAAATCAATAAAATAAGCAATTGGAATAGTAGAAATACTTTGACTTTCATTAACTTTAAATCCAGTAATATCTCGAGTATAAATTTTTTTATTACATATTTTTTTAATATTAGATTCATTATATTTACTAATAACAATTTTTTCTATTTCAGAAGAATAATTTAGATAAAAATCATTATAAATATAATTTTGTCCCATAATTTTATTATAAATTTTTAAAGCATCATCTCTAAAAGAAACAATAGAATATTTCATATCAATTAAAACAATATCTTCTAATTTATTATCAATAATTTCTTGATATTTAATAACAATATCATTAATTTTTGTTAAATATATAAAATAATTTTTAATAAAATTTAAAAGTATTTCAAAAATTTCAATTGATATATCAATTCCTTCATCATTATCATTTACATTCATAACATTATCAAACCAATAATAAACTTTACCTCTTAAATTAATAATCATATCATATGCTTTAACATTTTTATATTTTTCACTATTATTTGAATTTATATCAAAATCACCAAAATTAAAACCAAGTAAATTTTCTAAATAATCTTTTGTTATTTTAATATTATCAATTTTATCTCTTGAACATTTTCTTCTATAATCATTTGGTTTTGTATGTTTTCTAAAATAACTTATATTTTCAGAATCACATAAAAAAACTTTTGTATTATTAATTGGATTTTCATAATCTGTTATTATTGCTAAATCTGTATCTATATCATTTATTCTTCCTGTTACCCATCTTTCATTTATTTTTACATCACAAAAAGAACTTTTTCTATAAAGTGACATATAATTACTTTCTTTATATTTTTCTATTTCTTTTAATATTGATTCATCTATTATTAAATTATTATTATCATTTTTTTCAATTTTTATTTTTATTTCTGATTTTTCTTCTATTGAATCTTTTTCATTCATTTTTTAAATAAATTAATATTAATTAAAATAAATTATAAATTATAATATTTTAAAAAACTTAATTTTAAATAATTAAAAAAAAATTATAGAAATTATAAAATTAAAATTTAGATTTCATTGAAGGTGCTCTTGAAATTTTTGATTTTGATATAAATCTTCCTTGTGTTAATCTTGTTAAATTATCCATATTTGTTGATAATTCATTTTGATGATTTAATAAATTTTTTGCTTTATTTTTTAATCTTTTAATTTTATTTTGTTCTTCAGTATATAACTTTTCATTTTTTATTATTTGATTTTTTAATTCATCAATTAATTTAACTTGATCATTATATTTTGTTTTCATATCTTGAAATTCTTTTTCACGTATAAAAAATTTATTTTTTACTTTTTCATGTTCTTTTCTTTTTTCTTCACTTTCAATTTTATGTTGTTCAAATAACATTTTTAAATCTTCATCTCTTTGATTAATTGCATTTAATATTCTATTTTTTTCATTTAAATAATCATTTTTCACTTTATTCATTTTATCCTCACATGATTGTAAAAATAAATTTTTATCATCTCCAAAATTATCATTAAAATAATTTATTTTTGCTTCATAATATTTTTTTATTTCATTTTTATCTTTATTTAATACATCAATTTGATCTTGTAAATATTTTTCATGATTTTTATTATCAATATTTAAGTTTTTTAATTCAATTATATAAAAATTAATTTTATTTATTAATTCATCATTATATTGTTTTAATTCATAATTTTGTTCTATTAAATAATTTAATTTTGCCTCTTTTTCAGATATTATTTTTTCAAATTCTTCATTTTTTTTTACATTTTCTAAATTATTTGATTCTTCTAAATTATTATTTTGAATATTTAATTCATTATTTTCTTCATTATTTTTATTCATATTTTCAAAATCTATTTGTGGATTAAAATTATTATTTACCATTTCATTATTATCATTATTATTTTCATTATATAATGATGTAATTTGATTTTGTGAATATGAAATTGTTGAATCTCTATTTATTGTTTTAAAATTAATATTCTGAGAAGTATTATTTGTATTATAATTTTGATTTATACTTTGATTATAATCTTGATTTAAATTCTCATAATTTGTATTATAATTTGGATTATAATTTTGATTATAATTTATATTTAAATTTTCATTTATATTTGAATTAAAATTTGGATTATAATTTGTATTTAAATTTTGATTATTATTAGAATTTAAATTCTGATTTACATTTTGACTAAAATTTTGATTTATATTATTATTATTATTATGTCTTAAATTTAAATATATATTAGCATTTTTTTTTATATTTTGACTTTGAATTATTTCTTCAACTGTAATTCGAGAATGATTTCTTTTCTTTTCTAAAGAATGAATATATTCATCACAACTTTCACAAAAATAAGTAATAGGAGAACATTCTTCACAAAAAAAAGAAGGAGGTTCTGATTTACATCTTATACATGTTTTTGGTATTTGAAAATCTTTATTTAATAATTGTCTCCTTTTCTCAAATTCATCAATATTCATTTATAAAAAAATATATATAAACCCAAAAAAAAAAATAAACAAATTCAAAATAATAAATAATAATTAATAAATAAACAATTTAACTCTCATAAAAAGTAAAAAAAAAACTAAATACCAAAAAAAACAAAAAAAAAGAAAAAAACTTAATCTTTCCATTTCAAAATTTCATAACTTTCAGGATCACTTTTAATTTCTTCTTCAGAAAACTCAAACAATTCTTTTCTAACTTTACTTCCATTAGGTAAAATAGTATTTTTATCTCTTAACTCATCAAAAAATTTATGACACAAAGCTTTCATAGGTTTTAATCTTTTATCAGGTTCATATACAATTAATTGACTAATTAAATCAATAAAATCAGAATTAACAACTTTATGTTTAAAAACTTTATCCCAAGGATAAGAAGGAATATTAGGAAATTTATGTTCTTTATATTGAGGATTCATTTTATAAATTTGTTCTTTTGTAGGAGTACCTAAAATTTTTATTATTTCAACTAATTGATCACTTGGACTATTTCCAGGAAAAATAGGTTGACCATAAATTAATTCTGCAATAACTAAACCAATACTCCAAATATCAATTTGATTATTATATTGTGTTGCTCCAAATATTAATTCTGGAGCTCTATAATAACGAGAACAAATATATGCTATTGATGATTGATTTTTTTCTAATATTTTTGCAGAACCAAAATCACATAAAATTAATTCATATGTATTTGTATCTAATAAAAAATTTTGAGGTTTTATATCTCTGTGACATATTCCTTTTGAATGAATATATGAGAGTGAACGTAACATTTGATATGAATATAATTTTACTAATATCATTTCCATTTGAATATGTTGTTTATGATGATTTCTTATTATGTGTGATAAGGTCTCTGGTAAATAATTCATTACACAATTTAAATATTCATCGTTTTTTTTGTTTTTTGTGTAAAAGTAATTTAGAAGTTTTATACAATTTGGATGATTTAATTCTTTCATTATTTGTAATTCACGATTTTTATATCTTTTATCTTGAAATACTCTTTTAATTGCTATTATTTCATTTGTTATTTTATCTTTTGCTTTATATACTATTCCAAATGTTCCGTATCCTATTATTTGAAGAGCTATATATTTATTACTATTATTATTTGATTCTGAATTTAATTCTTTATTTATTTCTTCTATTCTTTGTTCTGGAGTTAATTTTTCTTCTTCTTTTTCCATTTCAATTTTTAATATGTTATAAAATATTTAAATAAATATATTTAATTATAGTAAGTTATATTTTTTTTTAAATTATTAATATTTTATTATAATTAGAAATTTTATATTACTTTAATTAAAAATAAAATATAATATTTACATAATTTTTATTTTTAAAAATTTTTAAATTTATGAAAAAATGAATAAATAAATTAATAATAACAAATTAATGGATTCAGAAAGTATTTTTCAAAAAAATTATCATATGTCTCCTCAAATTAAAAGTCAAGATTCATTCTCATTATCAGATAGTTTTGCACCTCAAAACAAAAAATTATTTAAACCTCCAAGTTATTATTATAGTCCAAGAAATACAATTACAAATTCAAAAAAACAACATATTTTTAGACCAAAATCATTAATATATATAAATAATAAACAAAAATATTACAATTATCCAAAAATTTCTAAAAAAGAACAAGAAATGGTTTTTAATAATTTATATCAAGATAATTTTTATAGAAAAGATAAATTAAGAAAATTAAGTCAAGAAAAGGAAAAAAGATTTAATACAATTTATACATTTTCACCAAAAAAAATACAAAATAATTTTAATGAAAGTTATCAAAGTAAAATAAGTAAATCATATAGCAAACTTGAATTTAATAAAAATAATAATAAAAATGAATTAAATAACTTTATAAATAGAGTAATTGATTATCAAATAAAAAAAAGAGATCACATAAATAAATTAAAGAATGAAATGTATGATAAAACATCATATTCAAAAATAAGAAAAAAAAATTCAAAAGATTTTAAATTACCATATAACTCACAAAAATATTTAACAATTAAAAATGAAAAAATAAAAAAATTAAGTAATGAATTATTAGATGAACAAGGAGTAACTTTTAGGCCAAAATTATATGATAATTTAAATTATATTGTTACTAAAAGTTTTGAACAAAGAACAATTGATTATCAAAGAGCAAAAGAAATTAAATTAAATAATGCAAAAGAAGATAATGAATGTACTTTTTCACCTAAAATTAATAATGAAAATTTGTCTACTATTCAAAATTCTCAAAGTAATAATATTAATAAAAGTAATTCTAATGTTTGTGATAGATTATTTAATTATCAAGATCAATATAAAAAAAAATTAGAAAAAATGAAAATTAAAAATGAAAAATCTTATTCTTTTAAACCTAAGATTTCTAAAAATACAAATATTATACTTGAAAAAAAAAAAAGACTTGATGCTTTAATAAAAGAAAAAAAATTATTTGAAGATTATACTAAACAATTAAATAATGAAAATGATGATAAGAATAATGAAGATAATTTTAAATCTAAAAAATTATTAAGTGAGGATTTCAGTAAAAATAATAATAATTTCAAACATAAAAAAAATCATAAAAAAAATTTAAATTTTACTTCTGATAAAGATAGATTTAAAAAATATTTTGTAACAAATCAAAATTTTTTAATTAAAAAACCAATTGCAGTAAATGTATACAATAATAATTTTTATAATAGTAAAACTATAAATAATGACTCAAGAAAAAATCATATTGAAGATTATTTAATAGAAAAAAATCAATTTAAATATATAAATAAATTTAAAAATGGAAGAAATATTTTTGAAAATGTAAAAGAAAAAGAAAAGGAAAAAGAAAAACCATATACAAATTATTCAAATACAAATTCAAAATCAATAGTAAATTTAAATTATTATGATAACTTGATTTAATGGATTTATTTTTTATTTAATGAAAATTATATAATATAAAAATATAATTATTATTCAGTTTTTTTTTATTTTAAAAAATAACGTTTATAAATAAATTAAAAGAAATAAAAAAAATGGAATCAGATTCAAAAAATAATGAACAATTATTAAATAATGAAGAAGGAGAAAAAGGAGAACTTGAAAAAAAAGAAGAAAATGAAAACAATTCTCAAAAAGAAAATAATGCTATAGATTTTGAAAATAATGAACAATTAAATGAAAAATCAGATAAAGAAAATGAAAATGAAAATCAAAAAGAAAAAGAAAAAGAAAACGATAATTTAGAAAATGAAAATGTAGATAAAAATGATAATTTAGATGTTGAAATTTTTGAAAGTAAATCAAAAATAGTAAATAATGAAGAAGATATAAAAGATAATATAAAAGGTAAATATGATGATTTATCACTTGAAGAAATAATTGAAGAAGTAAAAAAAAAGAACACTAATTTAATAGAATTAAATGAAGAAAAAGAACAAAATAAAATAAAATTAAACTCATTACTTAAAGAAATAAATGAATTAATATCAGATAATCAAAATTTTTTATATGGAAAAGAACAAGATCTTTACTCAATAGAACAATTAAAAAAAGTACTAGAATTAAGAAAAAGAGATTTATTAGTTTCAAAAAAAGCAAATCAAACTTTTAAATCTCAAGTTGAATTATATTCAAATAAAGTAAATAATGTTTTATCACCTGAAAAAATTGGAACTTTTGAAGAACAAATTGACCAAATTAAAAAAGAAAATTTGGATATTATTTGTAAAATAAAAGAATTAAAAAATAAAAGTATTATTAATTCAAAAGAATTAAATATATGTGCAACAAATAAAAAATTTCCATTAAAAATAAAAGGTTATACTGATGATGTTAAAAGTTTTGCAAATATAAAACATGATTATTATAATAAATTAAATATGAATAAGAGAAGTTTAGATAATTTAATAAAAGAAAAAGAAATATTAGAAAGATTATATAATGCAAATATTAAAAGTTATACAAATGAAAATTTTGTATCAAAATTAAATTTTTGGTTAGAATTAATTAAAAATGATTTAAATGGAACAAGAGAAGAAATAATGGAAAGAATAGAAAAAAATGAATCAAAATTAGTAAAAGAAATTGATAAGCGAAATTTACAAAGATCAAAAACAAATAAAAATTCGTTATATTTACCAATAATAAATGAAAGTTCAAGTTCAAATAGAGCACAAAGTTCAAGTCCAAATAAATTTAAAAATAAAAGTATAATAACATTATCAAATAGTAAAAAACAATATCAAGGAATATTTAATAAATATTCATTTTTAAAAGATGATAAAAATACTAATTCTAAATATTTACAAGCTTCAGTTAGAAAAAGTTTAAATTCAAAAGAAGAATTAAAAGTAGATTTATTAGATGAAATATCAAATGATTATGATACAACAACAGAAGATGATTATAGAGATTTATTAGGAAGAAAAGAACAATTTATAGAAACAAATTCAAGATTAGAAAATAATATTAAAGAAATTCAAAAAACTTCATTAAGAAAATTAAAGAATATTTCAAGAAGTATTGATGATAATGCAAGAAGATTAAATAATTTAAAACTAACAAATGAATTATTAACTTCTGAAATTAATAATTTAGAAAAAGTACTTGAATTAACTATTCAACATAATGAAATTAATGATGAAATTAAACATAATGAATCTAAATTTATTAAATTAAATGAAAGACCTATTAATGATATTACTGTTTCTGAAACTAGTGTTTTAAAAGAATTAAAAGATGAAGAAAAGAAAAAAAATAGTTATTTAAATAATAATATTGAAGAAGAGAAAATTCATAAAAATGATTATTCATTATTTCATGTTGACAGTAATAAAAATATTAAATTTGATGATATTTCTAAAATTGTTAAAGAAGAAGAAGATAATTCTATTATTAAAGATACTAGTAGACAAAAAAAAATTGAAGAAATTAAAAATAGATATTTCCCAATTGATAATTATAATAATAATGATGATGAAAATAATATAAATGTTATTGATAATGAAAATAATGATGATAATAATAATGATAATGATAATGTTTAAAATGATTTTGAAAATTAAATTTTATTGTTATATTAAATAAACTTAAATAAATAATAAAATATATTTTTATTATTATTGTTTTAGAAAGAGTTAAATTATTTTTTTTAAAAAAAATTTATATTATTTCAGAAGAAAAATAATAAAAATTTAATCTTATTTTGTTTTATTATACTTCATTATTAAGTTTATTTTTTCTTAATAATAATGATTTATAATTTCCAATTTTATTGTCAATTTCTTTTCTTTTTCTTTTTATTTTTTTTTCAATTTCTGCCCTTTCTCTTTGATAAATAATTTCTAATTTATCTCTTTCAAATTTAGTTTCTAATTCATTTTTTAATTGTTCTCTTAATTCATCTTTTTCTTTTTCTTTTTCAATCATTTCATTTAATTCTTGTTTTAAATTTTCAGAATATAAATTAACTTTAACTTTAACTAATTCATCCTCTAAATAATTTATTGTAGTCAATTTATTATCATCTTCAACTTCATTATAAAAA
>JAJMZS010003156.1:0-37326 GCA_023807205.1 Isotricha prostoma
TAAATATATGAATTTATATTTTGAATTTAACAAATAAATTTTATAAATTTAATAACTCATCTTTTTTTAAAGCAATTTTGAAAGAATCACAAGAAGAAAATATTGAAAAAAAATTAAATGATACAGAAGAATCTTTTAAAACACTTAAAAATTTATTAGATGAAAATTATGTAGCAATTGATAATAATCTTTTAAATATTATATTTAAAACAATCAAAAATTTAAAATCACTCAAAAAAGATATGGAATTTTTAAAACAGTATTTTAATATTCAAAAAGATACAGAAAAAATCGAAACAACAATAATGATACTTTCATCACAAGATAGAATGAAAATGTCATTACAAGGAATATTATATTTATTTGATGAGTTAAATATTCAAAAAGGAGACTTTTCAAATAAATTAAATGAAATATTAGGAACATTAAATGATAAACTTGAAATTGAGCAATTATCAAATTATGTAGGTTTTTTAAAAGAAGCCAAAATTGATGTAATGGGAGAAAAACCTTATATGGTAGTTTTAAATCAATTAACAAATAAAAGAGATTTAATTCCATTTATTAAAGATAAAGATGTAGAAGGAATAAGAAATTTAGCAGAATTTGTTGGTGAAGATGATAATAGTTCACTTAAAGCAAGTGATATACAAGATTTTATAAAATGTGTTGAATTTATACAAGAATTAAAAAAAGATTCAAATTTACCTGATAAGGAATTTTTTGATAAATTTATTGAAATGTCTCAAAATAATAAATATAAAAATATTGAAGCTTACATACAAAAAGTTAATCAAAACTTTTATGAAATTAAAGATTTATATACTAAAAATATTGATAAATCAGAATTCACAAAACAAAAAGTTAGAGATATTAACGCAAATTCAATATTTAAAATTACATTTGATGGAAGTGAATATAATTGTTCTGTAAGTATAATTGGTCAAGATCAAAAAATTAAAACAATAAGTTATGAAGAAGTTTTAGAAGTAAGAGATAGAGCACTTTTAAAAAAAAAAGATGAAGAAGATAAAGATAATTTTTATGAACTTGCACAAAAATTTTCTACTTTAATTAATAATATTGATACTTTATTTGATTTTATTGTTGAAATATCTGATAAAGGTTATCCTGAAGATTTGAAATATGATATTTTTGTTGTAAATGGTAGTGCTAAAATTAATAAAAATGATATTGGTAAAACTATTCAACAAATTAGAACATTATTGGAAAAACAAAATAACCTTCAAATAGAATATTATTCAAATTCTCCTTTAATTAGATTTTTATATGGAAAACATTTTAGTTTATTTAATAAATTTTTAAGATTTAAATCAGTAGATTTAACACATTTACTTCGATATATAACAAATAATAATTATAAAAGAATTGAATTTAATTTTATCAAAACAAATGATCCTATTAAAGATAATTTAGAAAATACAAATAAATTTTTAAATAAATTATTTGAAGAAAATAATATTTCTAAAGATTTGATTTTCAAAAATAGCATTTTAAAAAATCCAGAAAATAAAGGTTTAAAATCTCATTTTACATCAAGAGATGAAATGGAAAAAGATGTTATAAGAGATTTCCAATTTTTAACAGGTAATTCACCCTCCCCTCAAACTTTATTAATGTGTAATGAAGAAACAACATCAGAAGAAATTTTTGCTTTTTTATATAAAGCAATTTTATGTGAATATAGTGCACTTTTTGTTGTAATGAAAATAGAAAGTTTAGAAGTTGAAATTAGACAAGATATTATTGATATTTTAAATACTGTATTTTTAAAAAATAGAAAAAATATGAAATCATGTTTATTATTTATTTATGATGATATGACAACTGATATAATCAACGAAATTAAAAAAATAAATGGTCATTCTATTTTAGATATTAAGGCAGAACAAGAAGTTAAAATTAATGATGATACTATTGAAGTTTTTTATTCTAATGCATCAGGAGTAGGAAAATCAACATTAATAAAAGATAATACTTTAAAAAATAATAAAAAATATATTTATTTTCCAGTTGGAGGAGAATTTACTAGAGAAGAAGTTATTAAAAGATTACAAAATTTAGAAATTGATGAAAATTCTGTTATACATCTTGATTTATGTGATACAAGTAAAGTTAATTTAATGAAAGAATTCTTATTTTCATTATTAATTACTAAATGGTATTCAAGAGGTGAAAATATTTTTTATTTAGGAAATAAAATAAATATTAAAATTGAAATACCATATGGATTTATTGATTTTAATCAAAAATTCCCTATTTTAAGATTATTTAAACAAACTCCAATTTCAATAGAAAATTTACCTAAATTAAAGGTTGAAGATAAGCTTTCATCAAATATGCAAATTGCATGTAATTATTTGAAATTCTTTAAAGAAAATAAAATAAATACTCATAATATTTATATTGAAGGATTAGTAAATATTGAAGATGGTTCTAGATTAAATGCAGTAAAATTAAATCAAGAGACATGTGAATCTTTAATAAAAGAATATTTTAAAGTCGAAAAATCTTCTTTTTATCAAAAATTAAGCTTTATAAATATAATTGCTTGTCAATTAATTTTCTTTAATGGAAATTATGCTTTATCAACAGAACAATTAAAAGAAATTGGAAGAGAGAAAAGACAACCTAATTTACCTAATATTAGAACATTTATAATAAATGCTCTAATTAAAAATACAGAACATTTTACAAAAGGTGCTTATTCAAATTTAATTCAACATCAAGAATTTTCTCAAAATAGACAAATTGGTAAATATGATGAAGATAAAGCATTAGATGAAGCAATTAAAAAATTAGAAAATAAAGAATATGTATCTTATAAACAAATTAAACCTAGTTTAGTATTTTGTAATTTAGATGGAGGTTCTTTAAGTATTATTACTAATTGTAAACAAGGAGAACAAGAATATAATGATTTAACACAATTATATAGTTCTGATATTACTGGAATGAGAAATTTAATTGATTATCAAAATCCTCCTTCTCCTAATACATTTTTTGAAGAAATTGATAAAGTTTTAGATTTGAGATCTACAGTTGAAAATGTTAAACAAATTGTTGGTTCATATGTTTTTACTTCAGATAATTTTATAAAAATGATTTTAATTATTTTTAGAATTCAAGCAAATATTCCTGTTATTATGATGGGAGAAACAGGATGTGGTAAAACCTCATTAATAAGGATTATTTCCCAATTACTTAAAAGTGAAATGAAAACATTAAATATTCATGCTGGAATATCAGATAAAGATATAATTGATTTTATGGAAGGAAAAGTAAAAGGAAATAATATGAATTTAGTTGAAGATATAAATGAAGAAAAAGATAATAAATTAGTATTAGAAGAAGCACAAAGAGCATTAGCTGAAATTGAAGAAACTACAAAATTACCTGATGAGACTGAAGAACAATTTAATAAAAGAAAAGAAGATTTTAAATCAAAAATTCAAGAAGAAATAAATAAAAAAAAAAGAGAAATGGAAGAAAAAGCTAAAAATAAATCAATAAGTGTAAAAGATAAAATTTGGATATTCTTAGATGAAATTAATACTTGTAATTCAATGGGATTAATAAGTGAAATGATGTGTAAACATACAATGTATGGAAGAAATATAAATAAAAAAGTTACTTTTATTGCTGCATGTAATCCTTATAGGACTTTAACAAAAAAATTAGAAGTTGTAGGTTTAGTAAATAAAAAAGAACAAAAAGTAAGAAATTTAGTTTATACAGTTAATCCTCTTCCTTATTCTCTTTTAAATTTTGTTTTTGATTTTGGAAATTTAACTGCTGAAGATGAAGCAAAATATATTAAAAGTATTGTTGAAAGAGTTATTGCAGAAAAGAAAGATAAAGAAGAAATTAATCAAGAAGAATTTTTATTTGCACATAAACTTTCAACAGAAGCTATTATTAAAAGTCAAAATTTCATAAGAGAAAGAAATGAAGCTTCTTCTGTAAGTTTAAGAGAAGTTAGAAGATTTAATATATTTTTTGAATTCTTTTATGATTATCTAACAAATAAACAAAAAGATGAAAATATGGAAGTTAAAGCAGACATTATAAATTTAACAAAAAAAGAATTTTTAGATCAAGTAATTAATCTTTCAATATTTATATGTTATTGCATAAGAATATCAGATAAAAATACAAGAAATGATTATTTAAGGGAAATGGAAAAAATATTCGGACATAATTTTGAAGACGTTCCTTTAAGAGAAGAACAATATGTTGCTTCTAATGTTAAAATTGGACAAGGAATTGCAAAAAATAAAGCATTATTAGATAATTTATTTACTTTATTTGTATGTGTAAATACTCAAGTTCCAGTTTTTATATGTGGTAAACCAGGATGTAGTAAATCACTTAGTGTTCAATTATTATTTAAATCAATGAAAGGAGAAAATTCAGAAAGTCCATTATTTAAAACATTACCAAAATTAATAATGAATTCATATCAAGGTTCAAAAACAAGTACATCAAAAGGTGTTTTAAAAATATTTGAAAAGGCTCGTGATGTAGTAAGAAATACAAAAAAAAGAAATATTGAAAATAAAGCAAAAGGAATTAAAGAAGAAAAAGTTATATCAATGATATATTTTGATGAAATGGGACTTGCTGAAGTATCACCAAATAATCCATTAAAAGTTATTCATTCTCAATTAGAATATGATGAAAATGAAGATAAAGTTGCTTTTGTTGGAATTTCAAATTGGACTCTTGATGCATCTAAAATGAATAGAGGTATTTATTTAGCTATTCCAGAACCTGATGAAGAAGATTTACAAAAGACTGCTTTAACAATTGCTGAATCATATGATAAAGAATTAACTAAAAATTATTCTGATTTTTTCAAAAATTTAGCCAGTACATATTATCATTATAAATTAATTTTAAATCAAAAAAATAGATTACAAGATTTTCATGGTGCAAGAGACTTTTATAATTTTATTAAAAATGCTACTAATCTAATTAGAGGAATTAATGTTGAAATTGATGATAATGTCTTAACTCAAACAGGTTTAGCAGCTTTAGAAAGGAATTTTGGTGGAATTGCAAAATTAGAAGGTTCAAAGAACTCAATTTTTGTTATTCAAGATATATTTAAAAAAAGATATGAAAATGCAAGACCTAAAAATGAATATGAAGTTATGGATTGTATTAAAAGAAATATTCAAGATAAAGAAGGAAGATATTTATTAGTTATTAGTAAAAGTAATATTAGTCCTTATTTATTAGGAAATATTTTAGATGAAATGGAAAAAGAACATATTTTTTATTTAGGAAGTCAATTTGAAAATGATCAAATTGGAGAATTTTACTCTGTTAAAATATTAAATAAAATTATATCAATTATGGAAGAAGGAAAAGTGTTATTATTAAAAGATTTAGAATCAATTTATCCCTCTTTATATGATTTATTCAATCAAAATTTCACAGTTGTTTCTGATAAAAACTTTGCAAGAATTGCTTTAGGTTCATCAAATAATTCATTATCTTTTGTTCATAATGATTTTAAATGTATTATTTTAGTAGATGAAGATGAATTAGAAAAAGAAGAAGCTCCTTTCTTAAATAGATTTGAAAAACATATTGTTTCATTTGAATCATTATTAGAAAAACAAATTAGAGATAGAACAGATAATACTTTAAATATGATAAAAAATATTATTAAATTAGCTTATGATACTTCTCCAAAATATAAATTTGATTTAGAAAAACAACTTGTTAATTGTGATAAAGAAGAACTATTAGGAATTGCTTATACTGTTAAAGATAAAAATGTTAATGAAATACAAGATGAAATATTAAAAAAAATTGTTCCTACTTTTTCACAAGACATTATGGTTGCCTCAAAAGTTTCTGCTTTTGAAACACAAAATCCAGATGTTTTAAAGAAAATATTTGAATATTATGAAAAAGGAGAACATTCAAATCTTTCTAATTTCTTAGAAAAAACTGATAAATATATGAATATTATTTATACTTTTTCAAGTATTTTAGAAAACTTTAAACTTATAAATAGAGATGGAAATAAAGTAATTAAAAATGAAACATTGAATATAGAGATTAAACCTGATTCAATACTTAGGATTTCTGTTTCTAGATTAAAATCTGAAAATAATTTAGATAAAGAATTATTAACTTTTGATGAGAAAAGAGAATATAAAGTTTGTGTTATACAATTTCAACCTGAAGATACTTCAAAAATGAATTCAATTAAATTTTATATTGAAAATTATATAAAAGAAAATCCAAATAGAAAAGGATTAAAAAAAAAGATATTTATTTTTATGGTTCATTTATTTAGAATTGATAGAGAATTAAAAGATAATAGAATGATGAAAAATAGAAAAGTCTTCTTAAATAAAGAAGAAGAATTAAAAGCAAAAGAAATGGAAGAAAAAGAAAAAAAAGCAAAAGAAAGAAAAATAATAAAAAATCAAACATTAATATCTCATTTATCAGGATTTAATCAAATTTTTATTGATAATATAAATGGTTTAAATGTATCTATAAAAGATATTTTGGAAAAAAATAATAAACAAGTATTTGAAATAAAAGAATTAATTGATTTAGATAATGAAATAAAAGGTAATACATATTCATCATTTTCATCAATTAGATATAATTTCAAAAATAAAATTGAACATTTTAAAAATGAAGATTATCAAAAAAATATTACTCAAAAAATTATATCAAGTATAGAATTCCAAGAAAAAATAAAAGCAATAATGGAAAAACAAATAGAAAACTCAGATAATATTGCATTAACTTTATTTAAAGATCCAAATGGATTAAAAAAAGATGATATTGATTATGTTTCAGGAATTAAAAACTTCCAATTATATACATTGAAAATTATATTAACAAAAGTAATTGTTAAATGTGAAAGAGATCATATTTTATCATTTTTAATGAATGATGAAAATAAAGAAGATCAATTTTTAAAAAACTTTTTTGATAAATATTTTGAATTATTAGAATTAGGAGAAGAAAAACCAAGTTTAGAAATGAATAGTAATGATGTACAAATTTTAATGGGAATGAATATTCCAGGTTCAAAACCAATTTTAGAAAATATTATTCAATATGTAAATGATATAAAAGAAGATTTTTATCAAAATGAAGATGGAATTAGAAATAATCAAAAAAGTGAAGAAGAAGGATTAGAAGAAGATTTAAGGAATTTTACAAGTGTACAAGAAAATTTGATTAATAAAGTTGTAAATGAATTAAAGAAATATGAAATATTTAAAAAATATGAAGAATTGGAAAAAGAAGAAAATTTAAATGAAGAATATATTAAAAAAATATATCAAGACTATTTTATTTTATTCTTAGGAAATCAATTTAATGATATAAATTATTCTCAATTATTTTTAGTTTTAAATACTTTAATAGAAAAAAAATATGGTGAGAATAAAGAAAATTTCATTAAAGATTTTTCTAAATCAATGTTATGGATGGAAGCAAATTCAAAAAATATTTATATAATTCTTGATATGTTTAATACAATTCAACAATATAAAGAAAATTTATTTGATAATATTACTAGAATTATTGATGATAAACAAGTTAATTTAGAAGTTTCTCCAAGAAGTCCTAAACATAAATCTCAAGTTAATCTTGCTTTATTTTTAGTTTTTGAATCCTGTCTTAAATCAATTTTAGATGATCCTGAATTTTATATTGATTTAGATGAAGTTAAATATTTTGATTTCTTAAAAACTATTAAAAGTATTATGCAAAATGCAATGCAAATAGAAATTAATTTAAGAATTTATTCAAAACAAATTTTTAATTTACAAATGTTTCTTCAAATTACTCCATTATTTTCACAAGAAGGACATAATAAAAATGAAGAATTAAGAGAATTAATTGATTTATTGAAAAAAGAAAGTGAAATTTTTGCAGAAGAAAATTTCTTAGATGGGAAAATTGATGAATTATCAGAAGTTTTAGCTAATGAATATAATTATTTAAAAAAAATTATAAAAGATAATGAAGAATATTCTAAAATAATAATGTTTATTTTAGATGGTAAAATAAAGCAAGTTCCAAGTCAAGAATATAGAAAAAAAATTATAGAATATATTTTAAATGATAATGCTTTAATTTTGAAATCAAGTAGTTTATTAGGAATAATATTACGTGCAGATATTGCACCACAATTAGAAGAAAATGAGGAAAATTTGGATCAATTAATTGATGAATATTTAAGTTTTACTCAAGAAGTAAATCCATTATATGAAATTTTAGAACAAAAAAAAGATAATAAATTGCTTGATGAAGTTTTAATATATCTATTTGAATCATATGTAAATTCATATTTTGAAGAAATTAAAAATTTATCTAACACGGAAGAAGAAGAAATTAAAAAGACAATTAATGGTTTAAGTTTGAAATATTTAGATAAGAGTTTAACTTTTATTGATTCACTTTTAAAAGATAAAATAAAGAAAGAAGAATATTTATATCCTCATTTAGCATTTTTAATGTGTGTTGCATATATTAGAGTATATTTAACACAATTAATTGAAATAGAAATGAATCAAAAAAAATTACAACAAGCAGGAAATATTGCTATTATTATTAATACAATTATTGGACCAGAAAAAAATAATTTTAGAACTGTTATTAAATATTTTATAATGAAATTAGTCAGAAGTAATTTAAAAGATTATGATTCTTTTAAATTATTTGATTTCCAAAAAATCCAAATGACTCCTTTAGTTAAAGATTTTAATTTTGAAGAAAAAATTATTGCTAATTTTGATTATTCACTTTTACCAATTGAAAAAATAGACCTTTATCAAGAAAAATGGACTAAATTTATTGAAGGTTTTCAGAAAGAATTTCAAATAAATTCCAGTGAATATATTGAATTAATAAATCAAAATTCAGGATTTGATATTTTCTTTGATATTACAGTAAATAAAATTTTATCAAATTTAAATAAAGAAAATTATGTAGAAGATAATAAAAATATATTAAATAAATTTTCAACTTGGGCTTTAGGAATAATAAATAAACTAAATATATCAAACCCTGCAAAAGAATTTTTAAAAATATTTTACGATAGTGAAAAATTTATTCAAACAACTCAACCCTACTTTGGAAAAATTTCTGTGAATGATTTAGAAATGATTATTTTTTCATATAAAGTACTCGTGAGTTGTTTAATGGAAAAACCACAACATTTTTATTTTGATTTACTCTCAAATCAAATGTTAAATGTGATAAATAATTCATTTATTCCAGGAGATGAACCTAATGAAAATATATGGGTTAATTCAGTTATTGAAGTTGAAAAATTTTTAATAAAGTATAATGATGCATATAAAGGTGCATATGTTTGTTCATGTGGTCAATGGTATGATGTTGATCATTGTGGACTTCCAATGGCAGAATCTGTTTGTTTTAATTGTAATCAAAAAATAGGAGGAACTTATCATGTTCCAGTTGATAGAGAAAACCATTTTAGAGTATTTAAAGATAAAGCTCAACAAGATTATATTGTTAAATGGGTTAAAGATTGTAAATGGGTTGAAGAACATCTTACATATCATACTTTTAGATATAAAACTGTTGAAGATTTTAAAAAAGAAGTTGAGGAATTTACTAAAGAAGAACATAAAGGTATTAAACAAGTATCACAAGGATTCTTTAATAAAATTGATAAGAAAATAAGAGTTTTAAACCAAATATCATATAGATTACTTGCATTAATTTTTTATTCTTCATTATATTTTGGTCAATTAATGGGATATATTAAAGAAAATGAAATTAAACAATTAATTCCTAAAGATTCAAAATCACTTTTCGATGTAATGTGTAAAACATATAAATTTTTAGAAAATGCATTAAAAGCAAAAGGAATAAATGAAATACAAATATTCTTAAATTATATTTATCCTCAATTATCAAATACACTTAAAAAAACTCCTTCAATTAATACAAAAGAAATAAGATTAAATTTAGAAAATAAAATAAATGAAATTGTAGATAATAGTATAAATGGATATGAAGATTATAAAAAAAAATATTTAGAATGGAATAATACCTTAAATCAAATGGATATAAATACTCTTAGATGTATAATTCAAGAATCAATTGATCCTTTAGTATATCCTCAAGATAAATATCCTTTCTTCAGATATTTTGTTGTTCCAAAATATCCAAATCAATCTCAATTAATAGAAGAATTAGAATTAATTCCTCAATATGAACAAAAATATCCAATTATTACAAATTACCTAAATGATAATGGACAAGTTGATGCATTACAAAATATAATAAAAATCAATCCATTTGTAAATTCTATGATTGAAACATATACATATAAAATTACAAGGGATCAAGGAAAAGAATTAAAAATAAAAGATGAGTTAATGAGATTAAATAATGACATATTATATAAACAATTTAAAGACTTCCAAGATGGATGGAAACATTTTATGAATTTCTTAGCTGAAAAACAGAAAAATAATGAAATAAAGGATCAATATTTATTAAAATATAAATGTAGACCTGAAATGAAATTAAAAGATATAAAAGATTCAGATGTAATTGCAAATGTATTAAATGATGATGGTGAATGGTTATTTGGAATGTATTTAGCAGCAGCATATCAAAAATTTATTAATTGGCAAAATACATTTTTAAATAATATAATAGGAAATATAAGTCAAAGTGGAGTTTTACATTATTTCAAAGAACAATTAGAAAAAGAAATTTATGCACAGGATGCAACAAAATCAGAAGTAGTATCATTAGATTTAGATAATGGAAATTCAATTTATAATAGTTTTGATGAAATAATTGCAGCATTTTCAAAAAGAAGTTTCATTGATTTAGAAGGTAAAATCAATTATAGAAATTATAAAATTATAAACTATGATTTTGATTTAATTGAAGAAGAAATTGGAAAGATAATTTTACCAGGAAAAAAATTATTTAAAAACGAAGGTCAAAGATTTGTTACTTATGGATTTGAAGGATATAGAGGAGGAAATTCAACAGTTATTCAAGAATTTATTGAAAAATATAATCAAAATCCTCTTCAAAAAGAAGAAAGAAAAATATTATTTGATTATACAACTAAAAATAGAATTGATTTTAATGGATTAATGTTTTCTCTTCAATTACTAATATTTTATTTAAAAAATGAAAATTATCAAAGTACATATTCAATTAATGAAGCAATTGAAAAAACTCCTGATTTTGTAAAAATAAATGATGATTGTAAAGAATTTTTCAGAGATCATCAAGATTTCAAATTAAATATTTTAATTTCTATTTATGAATATATTGAATTATTATGTTATCCTCAAATTGTAGATAATGTAAATGAAGATTATAAAAAAGAAATTGATAAAGAACAAATTGAAAAAATAAATGAATATTTTACTAATGATAATGAGAAATTAGTTAAAAAAATGTTATTAGCTACAACAGTAAGAAGATTTATTTCAAGATTTTTAAGTGGAAAAAGAGGTGAAAATGAAATAAAAGAAGATGAAAAATTATTATATTTTATTCAAGCAAAAGAAGAATTTTGGGCAAAAGAAATTTTTAATGATCCTAAATTTGAAAATGAATTTGAGCAAATGGTTGATTCATTTGATGTTAAAGTTAATCAAGCTATTATATTTTATAATGTTTTAGGAGGAGATAAAGAATTATTAGGTGATAAAAAAGAATTTGAAGAAAAAGAAGAAAGAGGAGAAGAAGGAGGAGAAGAAGGAGGAGAAGAAAGAGGAGAAGGAAATCAAAATCTAAATATTGTACCTAAAAAAAAGAAGAACAAAAAAAAGTTTTATTAAAATATTTATTATTAAATTAAAATATTTTAAAAGATTAAAATAAAATATTAAATTATTTAAATAATTTTTTTTAATATATTTTTTTGTTGATAAAAATTTTTTTTGGTATTAATTTACCAATTATTTTTATATTTGTTTTTTGTTAATTAAATTTACTATTTATAATATTGTTATATTTATAATTATTGTAAGAAAAAAAAATTAATATATTTTAAAATTTTTAATAGGGATTCCATTGCCATATAAGTTGTTTTCTTCCATTTATTATATTTTCAAAAATTTTTATATTATAATCATTCTTTCTTCTTGCTCTTAATTTTGGTAAAATTCTTTTTAAAAATTGTTCTTGACTTAAATTAAATTCATGATGATATTTTTTCATGATTTCATTTTCACTAATTCCAATATCATAATAATTTTCAATCTCTTTATTTATTTTTGAATTATCATATAATCTTTTTAATTCATTCTTAATTTCGTTAAATATTTTTTCAATTAAACATTTTTCCTTATATTTCTTATAAAGTGAATAACCAATTGAACTAATAATAACAATTCCAATTGTAAATTTTAAATAATCCCAAAATAAAAATTTTCCTATATTTTTAAATAATAAAATCAAAGATTCCAAAATATATTTTCTAGGATTAGTTATTATAATATAAAAAGTTTCAAAAGGAGAAAATAAAATTTTGATAAAATTATTAAAAGTTAATTCATTATTTGAAAAAGTTTCATCATTTCTATTAAATAAAATATGATTTTTTAAACAATAATAATAACCCAAAGATAAAGCACCAATAGAAAATCCTCCAAAAAGAAGAGAATAAATTAAATCATAATTTATATTATGTTCTTCTTTGTTTAATAATAGTCTAAATTGTCCATTATTATGAATTGATTGAGGTTCATTATAACGTGGATTTATTCTTTTTTCATAATTAAAATTTGAATTATAATCATTTTGATTTTGGAAATTTAAATTATTTAAATATTGATTATCATTATTATTATTATTTGGCATTAATTCACCCCATTTAAATTCTTTTTCATTTTGATAATTTATATTATTTTTCTTTGCATAAATATTATTTATAATATTTAAATTATTTTGATTTGATGAAGTATCAATTTCATCATATATTGGTTCAGTTTTATTTAATTGGTTTTGTGATTGAATAAAATCTTTATTAAAGTTATAATTATCATAATTATAAGTTGTATTATTATAATTCTTTTTTATTGGAGATAAACCTTCATTTTCAATATCTTTATATAAATTATTATTATTCATGTTATCAAAACTAATTGATTGTTTTAATGGAAGTGAAATATTATTATTTTCATATGAATCATTTCCAAAAGAAATTTTATTATTATCATTATTATTAATAATATAATTATTATTATTTATTTCTTTTGATTTTAAACCATTTTTAATATTTTGAATTATATTAAAATATCCATCTTTATTATTCTCATTATCATGATAATTTTCCATATTTAAACTTGAATTATCTTTTTTTTGACTATTTATTTCTTTAATAGGTGAAAGAGGTAAATTTGAAGGTATATTTTTCATTATTCTATTATTATTTTGATTTGAAGAGTGATTCGAACTTGAATTTGTTGTTGAATTATCATCTACATTTATTTTATTGTAATTTAAATTATCATTTTTTTTTCTTGAATTATTAATTAGTGATTCATAAATTTGAAAATTATTATTCTTAATATTTTTATCTTTTACATAATTATTATTAGGAATTGAAGTTAATTCATTTGTGAATTCATTTTTTGTATTATAATATAAATTAATATTATCAGCTGAATTTCTATGTTTAATTAAATTACTTTTTCTTTGAGTTGGATTTGTTTTAATTTCAATTACATTATTAAATGTTTTATTCACATATTCATCACAAAATTGAACTTTTTTTTTATTTATTTTACTAGGTAAAGTTTGATATGTTTGATTCAAATTTTGTAAATTGTTTTCAGTATTATCCAATTCAGTATGTAATTTATTATCAAAAGGTGAAGAGATTGATATTCTATTAATATTATTTGATGATATACTTTTACTTCTCTCTACAATTTTTGGTTCTTCAAATTTTATATTAAGATTATCTATATGAGTATTATTTATATTATTTTGAATATTTTGGAATTTATTTTGAACAGAATAAATATCATTTTCTTTTTTAATAATATATTCCTTAATTTTTGGTATATTTTTATTATTATTTTGGAAACAATTTTCATTATTTATTTTATTTATCAACAAATTATTATTTGGAGCAGATAATCTTTGGTTTTTAATATTATTATTTGTCTGAGGAATATTATATTGAATATTTAATGTATTATTTAATGTTCTTCTTCTCAAGTAATCATTTTTATTATTTTGATTTTTTAATTGAATGATATTTTGGTTTAGTTTTTCTAAATTGTATTCAATACTATCTCTAATATGAATTGGTTTTAAATTAATAATACTTTTTTGAATATTTCCTTCATTAGAAACTCTATTTATTTTTGATGATTGTGCATATTGTTTAAAATCAGTTCCATTTTCATTTAAATTTTTTTCAGTTGAAAAATTTAAATTAAATTCACTTGGTTCTTTTAATAATTTTATTTCAGTTAAATTATCTACTCTTATTGTACTTTTCTTTTTTAATGTTTTTGAACTTTTTGATTTATTTTCTGATGATAAAGGAGAATTTTGAATTAAATTTGAATTTTGTTGAATATTATTTATTGGGTTAAATAATATTTTTTTTTCATTTTCATTTTCTGGATTTTGAGAGTTTGAATTATCAAAATCTTGATTATTTGAATTATCAAATTTCCTCTTTAAAAAATTTTGTCTCATGTTATAATCAGAATTAATTTCTTCTAATATGAATTTTAAATTGTTTTCATCTTTTATTGCTTCATTATATTTGTTTATTAAATATTTTTTATCCTTTATAAATTGATTAAATGGAATTTGCATTTTAATAAGTCTTTTTTTTAATTCATTTGAAGAAAAACATGAACCTTCATATAATTCATTTTGGGCGCTCATTTTAATTTAAATTTATTTTCAAGAATATTAATTATTTATATATTAATTTAAAAAAATTAATTTTAAAAATAAACTATGATAATAATAAAAAAATTAACAATTTAAAATTCAAATTAAATAAATAAATAATTTTTATTATATAATTTTAACATTATTTGATTCATTAATTTGGATAATTCTTGATTAACTTCTTGAAAAGGATAATTAAGAATTCTTCTTTCTTCAAGTAATTTGCATTCATAATAATTTCCAAATGTAATAACCAAAGCATCAAAAGTATATATTATAATTGTAATTATTTTAAATTTATTTCTAAATTCTTCAATATTTTCACTATCTATTAAAAAAAAATAGCATATATTCACAATCCATAAAATATCACAAACAGTCAAAAAAATTGGAATTGCTGTTTTATGATAAACAAAATTATTATTATAATGAGATTTTTCATAATAAAAAAATCCCAAACTCAATAAACTTTCTACTAAAATAATACATGTAATAATATAAATAGTTAATTCAAACTAAAAAAATAAATAATTAAAAATATTTTTTTTCTTACATTAGGACTAAATAAAAATAAGCATAAATGAAAAAGTAAAATTGCTCCAGCTAAAAAATAAAAATAAAAAAGACAATTATTTATTTTTTGAATTAAAGAATCTGATTCAATTAGATTTCTATTATTTTCTTTATCATATGATGTTCCAATTTCATTAAATAAAACTGGATTATTTATAATTGATGGATCTTTTAATTGCATAGATAAATCTTCATATAAAAATAAAATATTTTCTTCTGGGTATTCTTTTATTAAATTAAATATTTTTCTAATTGAATTAATATCTATTTTAAATAAATTTGAATTAGTTCTTATTTCAATTTTTTCTCTATTATTTAATACTGATGTATATTTTTTCATTGTTTTATTATCTGCTTTAATATCATAATTCATTACTTTATATTTTTTTTTTAAATTTTCCATTTTTTAATTGAACTTTTTTAAATATTAATTAAATTATATTAACTAATAACAATAAAAAATGATAATAAATTTAGCAACATTTTTTCCTTTTTTTCTTTTCATCCTTATTGTCAACATTATTTTTTTGTATTTTATAAGTTTGAGTCAATTTTTTATTATTGTTACCTTTAGAATTAAAATTATTATTCTGATTTGTATTTTTTTGTTCATTTTCTTCTTCACAATAATTAGGATTAATAATTTTTTTTCCTATAGATTGAAACAAACGATTAATTCCAATATTAGAAGCAGCAGAAGTTAATTTAAAAATACCATTAATTTCCTTTGCAAATTTTTTCCCTTCAACATCAGAAACTTGTTCATTTTCATATAAATCACATTTATTACCAACAACAGCATAAATTTTAGCTGTTGAATTATTAATAGCTTCTTTATACCAATAATTTTTTATTGCATCAAAAGATTTTCTATTAGTTATTTCATAAACTAAAACAATAACTTGTGATTCTTTATAAAACATTTTTGCTAATGCTCTAAATTTTTCTTGTCCTGCAGTGTCCCAAATATCAAAATTAATTACTTGATCATCAATATTTATTTCTTTTGAAATGAATTGAGCACTTGATGATGATACTTGCTCTGGATCAAATTCATCTTTTGTAAATCTTGAAATTATTGATGTTTTTCCTACTCCAGATTCTCCTAATAATACTAATTTTATTGGTTCCATAATGATTTTTAATTAATTTTTTATTTTATTCATATTCATATTTGTAGAGAAATAAAAAATTTTTTAAATTAAGGTTTAAAATGTCGGCTTTTAATTCTTCTAAAAAATATTCTTCAACTAATTCTTCAACATCATCAAATTCATCTACTGCAAAAAAAGCACCTAATAAATTATATACAAAAGAAATAAATAGTTTAATTGAAAAGATTATAAAGAGTAAAAAAAATACTTTTCGTTTAACTCAACTTCATGCATTTAATCAACATGTTTATAATAATAATAACATAAATAGTAATAATAATTTAAATTCAAATTCAGAAAAATTAACAAAACAAAATTATTCACTTAATAAAGAAAATAATGATATTAAATCTTTAAAAATTTCTAAACATTATCATACAAAAAGTAAAACGAATCAAAGTAAAAGTGATACTAGTAGTATAAATGAACCTCAAAGTATATCAATAATAAGTAATAATATTGGTAATTCATCTAATTCAAAAGTATCAGAATTTACTAAATTATTAGAAGAATTTATTGATATGCATAATACAAATAAAAAATTATCTCCTTCTGATAAAGTAAGAAGAAGTGGTTTATTTATTGAAATATTAAAATTTCTTAAACAAGAAAAAGATTTAAGTAATATAATTTTTGATAATGAACAATTTGTAAATAATATTCTTGAAATGGTATCAATTGTTAATTTTGCTCATGTAAGAGCATATCCAAAATATAAAGTTACTGATTCAAATTATAATATAATAGAAGCAACTTTATCTAAACAAATTATTGAAGAATTTGCAGTTAATGAAAATGATAATAATAATGGTAATGTACCTTCAATGATAAGAATTAAAAATGAATGTTGGCAAGATATTTTAAATCTATATGATATTTTTATTGTTTTATTAAATAATATTCCAACTGAATCTTTATTAATTTCAAAAATTCCTTTAAAATTTATTTCTGATATTGTTTTAGCTTTACAAACTCTTGATAATGAAGAAAGAATAATAATAAAATTAATAATATATAAAATTTATATTTCATCACTTACTTATAGGAAATTTATTTTAAAAAATATTTCAAACATTTTAATAGATATTACAAGGGATGAAAATTCAAATTTATTATGTTTAGGTGAATGTTTAGATATATTAAAATGTATAATTTTAGGAGCAAAAAAACCAATAAATGAAAAATATATGAGTTTAATTAAAGATATAATTTGTCCTTTATTAAAATGTAAAAATATTTATAAACAAAATATACTTAAAGAAATGATATATAAATTAATGGCCTTTGACAAAAATGTTTTACAAGAAATATTAAATTATTTAATTAAAACTTGGCCTGTAAGATATCCAGATAGAATAATAACATATTTAGATATTTTAGAAAATATTTTTACAAATAATTTAACTAGTAATTTAGATGAAACTTTATTAAATAAAGTTTTTAGAAAAATAAAAATTTGTTTTAGTGATTTAAGTTTCTTAATTGCTGATAGAAGTTTAATTTTTTTTAAAAATGAAAATTTTATTGTTGAATTATATAAAAGTAATTTACAATTGTCATTTCTTTCTAAATTAGTCGAAAATATTGAAAATCATTGGAGTCAAGAAATTAAAATTATAAGTAGAATTGTAATTTCTAGATTATCAAAAAGAGATGAAAAATTATTAAATAATTTATCTGAAGCTGAAAAGAAAATCATAGATGATTTTAAATTTGATATTAATGAAAGTGAAGATATTTGGGATATTCAATTTAATTTAAAAGGTGATTAATTGTAGTTTATTATTGATTTGTTTTATTTACATAAAATATTATATTTTTTAACATTTTAAAATCTTAATTTTAAATTTTTCATTATATAATTTTCTTTTTATATTGTTTGAGATTGTTTATTGAGAATAAAAATTATTTATTATTCCCAGATACAAAAATATCAATTTATGTTCTTCGAGATAAAAACAATAAATTAATAAAAAGTAATTTAAAGTAAGCACAAGAAGAATATTTAAATTTAGAAATTTTTTTCTAAAATAAATAAACATTCTAAATATTATTTAATGGGAAATTAATATATTAAATAAATATTATAATTATAAAATTAAGTATGAATTATTAATTTTAATTTTTTGATGAAATTATTTATTAGTCTTTATCTTGATTCAAATATTGGAAATTTTAAGACAACTTATATTGAAGTTCCATCAAATAAAATTTATGTAAAAGAGTTAAAGAAAATAATAACCGAAAAATTAAATATAAAAGAAAATGAACAAAGATTAACTTATAAATTACTAAACACATATATAACATTAACAAATGAATTTCAATTATCATTTTTTTATATAAAAGCAAATTCTACAATTTATTTAGAACTAATAAAACAAATAGACAAAAATGCAGAAATAAAAAAAAAAATTTTAATGAACAAAAATGCAAAATTAAAATATTTATCAATGCTAGGATTTTACGATATAAACTCATATAAAAATAAAAGAAGTACAATGTTTGTATCAACATCAAACAATATAAATTTATCTCCAGTAAAAGAATCCTTAATAGAAGGATATGATGAAATAAATTCAAATACAATAGATGCTTTAATTGAAATAATAAAAAAAAATAATTTTAATGGATTTTACGAATTTATAGAACAATATTCAATAAAATCAATAAATATTTTTAATTCAAATAAATGGGCTCCACTTCATTTTGCATGTTATCATGGAAATGCAGAAATAACAGCATATATATTATATAATTTAAATGGTGATATTAATATATTAAATAAAGATGGTTGGACTGCTCTTCATTTAGCTGTTTATAAACAAAATGAAGATTGTGTTAGAGTTTTAATTGCAAATGAAAAAATTGATACTAATATTAAAATTCAAAATGGAATTACTGCTCTTCATTTTGCTTGTAAAAAAAATAATTTGAAAATTATTAGTATATTAGTTTATAAAGCTGATTTTAATATTAAAGATGATTCTGGTAAATTACCTATTGATTATACTAGTGATAATAATATAAAAAAATTTTTAAATAAAATATCAGATTCGAAATCAGATAAAAAATTAAAAAAAATAAAATCTCATACTTCAAATTTATCATCTTTATCAGGTAAATCAAAAGATTTTGAATATACTGAAAATTCAAATTATACTTTATATCCTTTTTTAAAAAATATCAAAAATATACCTAAAAATCCACCAAAAGTTTATGGATTAATTGAAAAAACTGGTAATTTCATTCCTATTTATAGAAGTAGATATATTGAATTAGATCCTTATAAAGGATTTTTAAGAAGATTTAAATCAATTGATGATTTTCCAAATAATCCAAATGAAGTAATTCTTTTAAAAACTATTAATAAATGTGAGAAATTTGCTAGTAATAAAGATAATAAAGAATTTTATTTTGAAATTGAATATTCTAAAGTTGAAAAATACAAAGTTCATTCATTAACTGCTTGTGAAAAATGGGTTCAAGTAATTAATGAATCTGTAAATTTTATAAAATTTTGGGATAAATTAAAAAAAGAATATACGAATATTGATCAATATTTATATGGAATTAATCCTGATAGAATTGATATTGATGGTGATTCAGGCAAAATAAGAGAATATGATTCAAAAGGAAATTTAAAAAATAATGATAAAAAAATTATAAATCTTTTAGATAAACATTTATTAAATGATAATGGAACAATTTTATATGATGATTCATATAAAACAAAAAAAATAGGAAAAAGTTCATTTGATATTCTTGAATTAATAGGATCAGGAACATTTGGAAAAGTATATAAAGTTAAAAGTTTAATTAATAAAAAAGTATATGCAATGAAAGTTTTAAATAAAAATTTTTTATTAAATAACAACCAATTAAAATATGCAATTTCAGAATGTAATATATTAAAACAAGCAAATTTTCCTTTTATAATAAATTTACATTATTCATTTCAAACAAATGAAAATTTATATATGATATTAGATTATTGTCCAGGTGGTGACCTTGGTTTTCATCTCCAATTAAATTTATTTGAAGAAGAAGATGCAAAATTTTACATAGCAGAATTAATATTAGCAATAGAATATTTACATAACATGAATGTAATTTATAGAGATTTAAAACCAGAAAATATTTTAATAGGAAATGACAATCATATCAAATTAGCTGATTTTGGTTTAGCAAAAGAAAATATAAAAGATAATAATTTAACAAGTTCATTTTGTGGTTCTCCTGCTTATCTTTCTCCTGAAATGATTAATAGAAAAGGTGCTGGGAAATCAAGTGATATTTATGGTATTGGTGCTGTTTTATATGAATTAATTTCTGGTACTCCTCCTTTTTATGCTAATGATATTAATACTCTTTATAAAAATATTACTGGAAATAAATTAATATTTCATGAATATTTTAGTGATGAATTAAAAGATTTATTAATGAAATTATTGGATAAAGATCCTAAGAAAAGATTAGGTGTTAGTGATAAAAATAAAATTAAAGAACATGAATTTTTTAATGGTATTGATTGGAGTGAATTAGAAAAAAAAAATATTAAACCTCCTATTGATTTAGTTTATATTAAATTAGAAAATGAAATACCTTTTAATAATAAAAAAAATAATGAAATTCAAAATAGTCAAAATAAAAATAATACAAATAAAAATGAAAATAATGTGAAAAATTTTACTTTTGTAAGACCAAATTCAACAAATAAAAACAAATAAAAAAAAAATTAAATAAAATAAAAATAATATTTTATTAACTTTTATAAATTTAAACTATTAAAATCCTTTCTTTAATGTTCAGTACGATATACATCTAAAAGATAATCTTTAGGAATAATTTGAAATCTTTGTGCTTCAGGATTAAATGTAGGAGTTTCAATAAAGCTTAAATATAAATTATTTAATCTTTGTCTTAAACCTTCTAAAGATGAATCTGGTCTTCCTCTTTGTAACATATCACTTTCTCTTTCAACTAATTCTAAAATTTTTTGAATTAAAGTACAAGGTCTTTCTTTATTATATTCTTCCATTAATTTTTTAAATTCTAATAAATTTGCAAGTCTCTTATCAACAGTTGTAGCAGAAACTAATTTTTTAAATTGTCTTTCTAATTTAGCAGCAGTTAAAGTTAAAACAGTTTGAACACTAACAAAATGACCATCATAAACTTTCCATTTTTTATCAGCTGACATTTTTTCTAAAAATTTAGCAATTTTTTCAGTTCTATTTTCTTTATTTGCAGAAATTTTTAATTTTTCAATAGTTTGTAATAAACTAATTTCTTTATGTAATAATTCTTGTAAAGCAAGCATTTTATCTTCATCACTTAAATTAGATGATTTAATTCTAATAGTTTCACTTTGTACCCAAGCATCTAATTCTTCTTTTAATAATTTAAAATCATAATTTGATTTAGGATGCATTCTTCTTTTAATTTCTCTTTTATTTTTAGCTTCTTGTTCTTTTCTTTCTTCTTCTTCTTTTTGTTCTTGTGCTTTAATTTCATCATCTCTTTCTTTTCTTAATTCACGACAAGTTTTTCTAGCAAAAAATCCTCTCATCATTTTTTGAAGATAAATAACTGTATTATTTCTTTTTTCTTCCCATTTATCAGCAGTAAAATATTCAGTTGGAAAAAGTTCTTTATCTTGTCTATTATCAATATATAATCCAACATAAGCCATTTGAGTACCAAATTCTCTATTTTGTTTAGTACTTAATGATCTATATTCATAAGTTTGACAATCTCTTTCTTCTTTTTTTAAATGTGGATTTTTATATTGATCAGTTTGTGCATATGCATGATAATAATAAGTTCCATTTGTTTTATTCACAAATCCTCCATAATATGGTTTTTTATATTTTATTTTTTGAAGTTCTATTACTACTCTTTTTGGTTGATGATTTTGATCTATGATTTTAAATTCTATTTCATATGTGTCATAATCACCTTGTATGTCATCGTTGAATAGTTTTTCCATATCTTGATATCCTTTTTCTTCATTATAGATTAATTCTCCATCTATTTGTGGAGATTTGTTTTCTCCGTTATTAAATTCGTCCATTTGATTTTTTTATTTAAATTTAGCTTTTTTATTTGCCAGTTATTATTTTATTATTTAATTTTTTTTTTTATTTTTTGATTGGAGAAAAAAAATAATTAATTTAAATTTATTGTTTAAATAATTTTGTTTTATTATTTATCTTTTTTTTTTTGTTATTATTTATTAAAAGGTTTTTTATTTATTTTATTAATCATCTTCATCACTTGATTCTATTTTCTTTTTCTTTTTTGAAGATTTTTTTTCTTTTTTTACTTTTTTAACTTTTTCACTTTCACTTTCACTTTCATCACTTTCATTTTTTTTCTTCTTTTTATTTTTCTCACTAACTTTTTTATCTTCTTCATCACTTTCATTTTTTTTCTTTTTTTTCTTACTCTCACTAACTTTTTTATCTTCATCACTACTTTCATCACTTTCATCTCTTTTTATTTTCTTTCCTAATTTTTTATCCTCAACATCATTTTTTTCTTCACTAATTTTTTCAATAACCTTTTTCATAACATCAACATTTTTTCTAGGTTTTTCTCCATTATCCAAAAAATTTAATCTTTCCTCAATTTGTTTTTTTAACTCAACACCAAAATCATTAAATCTATCATTAGAAAAATAATCAATTCTAGCACACATAGCAATTTTATTAGCTAAATATCTAGAAATTTTTCCTTTATTTTTAAGTTTAGCTTTACCAATAAAAGTAGAATGATATAATAAACCATATTTTGGTGTTTTACTTCTTGTTTTCAAAGCTCTAAAAAGTGCTTTTTCAGCACCTAAAATTTGAATAGTAGAAGCAGGATATTTTGCTAATGAACTAAGGGAGCCTGCATGTGAAATTAAACGAGCTGCTACCATTTCTCCTACTAATTCACTTGTATTTGGTGCTAATTTTCTCATTTTATCTTTTAAATAATTTGTTAAATTTTCTCTATATTTTATTAATTGTTCTACTTTTTCTGAGAAATATCTTATATTAAGTAAATCACTCTCACTTATATCTGAACCCATTGATATTGTTGCTGAGTCTATTATTGCTTTTGATATTTCTGGATCTAATGTTATTTCATCTAATTTTTCATTTAATTCTTCTTTGTTATTTAATAAATTTTTTCTTTCTTGTATTAATTTTACTATTCTAACATAAAGGTAATTATCACTTATTATTTTTGATAATTCTGGAAAATGCCATCCAAACCATTCTTTAATTCTCATACAAAATGAATTAATATCTTTATCTAAAAGATCAATTAATGCAATTGATTGTACAATTGGTTTATCTTGTCTATTAACATCAAACATACATTTCATTCTTGAATAAGCATGACCAAGACCTAATTCTGATTTAGTTATATCATTATCACTTATTTGTAAAAATCTATCTATATGTTGTCTTATTGCTCTTGATACTTCTATTAAAAAATCACCAACAACTATATCAATTTTTAATGTTGATGATATTTGTTTTGCAAAATCTTTATTAACTACTCCTAATTTTGCTCCTTTTTTAGAAGGAAAATTTGTTTTTAAAAATGATTTTAATGTATCTGATACTATTTCATCATTAACATCTTTAGCATTTTCTAATGCTTCTTCAGAAGTTTTAAAAGGAATAAAATTTACTTTTTTTATTATTTGAGATACTTTTTTATAATCCATTATTGATGATTGAAATTCTTTTGAATTTTGACTTATTTCCTCATATTCTTTAATTTCAAATAATGCATAACCTAAAGAACATTCATAAAGAAAATATATTGACATATATTTTATGTTAATAAGATAAATAAATTTAATAAATTAATGATAAATAATAAAATATATATATAATTATTTTTAATTAATAATAATTATTAAATAAGATTTTAATATTAACTTTTTAATTGATAGGTTTCAATAGTTTCTGGTAAATTTATATATCCTTCAATTCTTGGATCCATTGATGATGATATAGGAATATTACTTTGCATATTTGCTTTTGCAATAAAAATAATTGATAATAAAATTAATGAAAGTAAAACTATTATATAAACTGCTGTTTTAATATAATGTGCTCTTTCATTTTTTTGCATTTTTTCTCTCTCTTTCTTTATTTTTTTGTCATGATGATTTTTTTCATGAAAAATTATATTAGTTCTTTCATCATTATTATTTATTTCATTTTCATGATATTTTGATAATTTAGTTTTTGATATTTTTTTTAACATTTCAGGTTGATTATTTTTTAAAAGATTTGGAATTATGGAAACATTCATAATACATAATATAATGAAAATAAATGGAATCCAATATTTTTTTATTTGAATTTTTAGTATTTCATTTTTTTCAATTTTACTTATCATAGAAAATAATTATACTATAATATTAAAACTTTATTTTATTAAAAATTTAGCTATTAAAAATAATTTTTATTATTTTTTTTCAAAGATAATTTATAAATGCAAAATATTTAAAAGAAATTATATTTTAACAAATATAAATATAATTGTTTATTTAATTTTCAAAAATTTATTTAAATGGGATGTTATAATTATATAAAAATTATTATTGCAATAATAGTTATTTTAGGTTTAATATCTTCATTTGAATTTGGTTTATTTAAATTATTTTATTTCATAATTGAAAAATGTTTGAAAAACTTTAATAATAAATTTTATAATATTTCAACAATATCAGGATTGTTAATATTGAATTATATATTTATAAGAACATTAGCAATTCAATTTCTTTATCAATGGCAATTTCCAATTCAATCATTTAATATATATAATGAATATAAAAAATCAGCAAATAATTTAAGAAGTTGTTTTAAAAGATTAAAATTTTCATTATTAACATTAGGAGATCCATCTGGAGTTCTTATTAAAGATGAAATTCAAAACATTAAAGATAGTTTTCCAATTATTGATTCATTAAAAAATACTTATGAATGTTGTATAAGAAAATACGGAAAAATTTCATCATATCAATATCAATTTTATCAATATATAAATAAATTATATTCTCAAATGGAAATTACAGGATTTAGAAAATATTTTAATGATTTTAAAATAGAAAAAAAAAATTCAAGAATAAAATGTGATTGGCAACAAAATAAACATAATATAATAGATTCAAATAAAAAATTAGAAATGTCAAAAATGATATTTACAATAAATTTAATATTAGAAATATTTGATAATTATATTTTAGATAATATATTTTTTATTTCATGGAAATATATTAAAACTCTATTATTCAATGATACATTTGGAGATTTAAATTTTTTAAAAATAGAATTTTACAAAAAATTTGAAGAATTCAAAATAGAAGAATATAATGAAGGAAATATAAATTATTGTATAATATCAGATAATGATATAGAAAAAAAAAATAGAAAACTTTTCTTTTTTTGTGGTCCAAATGGTGGACCATATGAAATAATAGCAGAAAAAAAAATAAAATTTTATTTAGATAAAGGAATAGATGTTTTATTATGGAATTATAGAGGATATGGATTTTCAAAAGGAAGATCTTCATTTAAAAAAACTAAAAATGATGTTTTGAAAGTATTTGATTCAGGAATAACAAAACATCATTATAATATGATTGCTGTTGGTGGTTATTCAATTGGTGGTGTTGCTGCTACTCATTTAGCAGTTAATAGAAAAATTGATGTATTAATTTCTGATAGAAATTTTGCTTCTATAAGTCAAATTGCTTATTGTTTTCCTTTTGGAAGAATATTAAAATTTTTATCTTATTTTTTTTTAATTACTAATAATTATACTATTGATAATTTTTTTAATACTAATTGTTTTAAAATTATTTTATGTTCTGCTTCTGATGAAATTATTAAAAGTAATAGTTCACTTAAAACTAATTCTATTATTAAATTAATGAATTCTTGTGTTAAAATTAAGAATAATGATATGATTAAAGCTGATGATATTTTAGATTTAATTTTTACAAAGGAACAAAAAGAAAGATTTATTAAAAGTTTTATTTTTGTTTGTGATTATTATTTTTCTAAGAAAAATAAAAATAAATTATTTGATGATTTTGAATCTTTTGGAGAAGAAAAAGAATTGTTAATTGAAGATAATACTAGTTATAGTGATAATGAAGTAACTGATAGACATTTATTTAATTTTTTTGATCCATTTTATAATGTTTGTTGTGATGATATAAATGATCTTTCAAATAAAAATTATTCTTATAGAAGAAAATCTTTATTTGTAAGAGATTTTTTTACTAATTTTATTTTATGGGGAGTACAAAATAAAAAAGATAAAAAAAATAAACAAAAGGATTTAGGTTTTTATAATGAAAATTGTAAAGCAATATTAATTTCATGTGAACAAGAATTAAATACAATTAAAACTTCATCAATTATTAGAAATGAATTATTAAATAATATTATTATATTAGATGATTTATTTATTATTTTTATTAAACAATTAGATGAGTTAGAAGTTATTAATTCTAATATATATAAAAATAATCAAGAAATTAATAAAGGTTCAGATTTTGAAATAAATACTTCATTTTTAAGTTATAAATATGAAAATATTAATGATAATTATTCTAAATTTTGTAAAGATTTTAATGAAAAGAAAAAGAAATTAAAATTAATTAGAGTTTCATGTGGACATAATGGATTAATGAATGTTGATGAATATGAACAATATTTATTATATTTAATAGAAAGTAAATTTATTGATTAATTATTAACCATTAAACAATATTTAATTATTTTTTTATAAATATAAGAATTTCTAGTATTAATTTTTTTTCAAAATTATTTAAAGTTTAAATGCAAAGAAATAAAAGTAATCCAAATATTTTTCATAATAATTATTTTCAATTAAAAACTAATAATTTAAGTTCAATAATAGCACCAAATAGAATAAATACAGTAAATTTTTTAAAATTTCAACCAAGAATAAAAATAACAAAAAAAAATTTAAGTGATTTATCAAATTCAATTATAGCAGATGATTATAATAATAATCAAATCTATAATATCAATCATAAAAATTATAAAACATTTTCTTTGTTTGATAATAAACATATTAAAAGACATAGAATGTATAAAACTTCTACTAGTTTAGATAGATTATTAACAAATTTAAAAAATGAAATATTTGAAATGTCACAAAGTATTCTTAATGATAAAAATCAAAATTCAAATTATGAAATAAGTGATATTAATTATTATGAAAGCGAAAATTTAAAACAAAAATTGAATAAAAATAAGATTCAAAAAAATTTTATATCTTTAAAATCTAATAAACCATTTAATAAAAAATCATATTATTCCTTTTAATAAAACAATAAATAAAAATTATGCATTGAATAATTCTTATACAACTAATGATTTAAAAGATGAGAAAATAAATTCATTAATAAATGAAAATGATTTATTAGAAAGGAAATTAAAAATGTCAAATGGTTTATTACCAGGATTAATTGAAAAAGCATCTAAATATGAAAAAATGTATGATGATTTAAAAAAAGAAACAATGAAAAAAAATAATAAATATAAAGATATAGATAATAATAATAATAATAATAATAATAATAATAATATTAATATTAATAATTTTCATGAAAGTAATATTGGACATTTAACAAGTGAATTAAATGAAATTTTAGGTAATGATGAAGATGTAAAAAAATCAATTGATAGTATTTTAAAAAGTTCTTCAAATCAAAATATTAAAAGTACTATTTTTAAAAATACAGAAAATGGTGCATCTGAGCAAATAAAAATTTTAGTAATTGAAAATTATAATTTTGATATTATTTCTGAAAAGGGAATTTCTTATCATAAAGAAATTTTAAATTCACAATGTGAAATTATTGAATTAAGAAAAAAAATAAATGATTTAAATGAACAATATAAAAATCAAATTGAAAGTTTAAAAAATGAAAAAGAAAATATAAAACAAGAAAAAGAACAATGTGAAAAAAATATTATTGATTTAAGAAATTCACTTGATAATATAAAAAATCAAAATATAACTTTTAATAATGAAAATAATAGAAATGAATTAATTGATGAATTAAATAAACAAATTGAAGAGTTAAAAAAAGAAAATTCTGATTTATTAAATGAAATAGGAAAAAATATTCAAAATAATAATTTATATGAAAATTTAAAAAATGAATTAAATTTAAAAAATAATGAATTTAAACTTAAAGAAAATCAATATAAAGAAAAGATATCTCAATTAGAATTAAAAAATAAAAAAATAAATTTAAAACAAAATGAATTTAAAAATTATAAAATAAGTGAAAATGGAAATATAAAAATTTTAAGTACAAAAAAAGAAAATAATGACCTAATAAAACAATATGAAAATCTTTTAAAATTAAAAGAACAAGAAATAAAAGAATTAAAAGAAAAAAATAATAATTTAATGAATGAATTAAATGAAGAAGAAGAAAGTGAAAATGATTATGTAAAAGTAATTGATGAGAATGATATTGAAACAATGAAAATGACAATTGATAATTTAAGAGAATTAGTTGCTGAAAAAGAAAAAGAAATTCAATATTTAAAATCAATGGCGGAAAGTCAAAATGAAAGTTTACAATCAAATTATAATACCCAAGAAAAAATAAAAAAATATAAAATGGAACTTGAAAATTGTAAATTACAATTTCAAGCAGAAATGGAACAAAATAATTTATTAAAACAAGAAATTAAAAGATTAACAAATAATGAAAATTAAAAATATATAATTTTTTAACACATATTATAAATAAAATTTAAAATTTAAAAAAATTTAAAAATAAAATATCAATATATAAATAAATAAATATTAAAAATCTTTCATTAATAAAAATAAAACTTATAAAAAATGAAAATTCCCTTAATTTTCATTAGCATAATTATTTCATTTATAACAATAACAAAATCAGTAAAAGAAACAAAACTAAATACAGATACACGTATAGAGGGAATTGAACCTAATAGTGGTCCAACATATGGAGAAACTCGTGTATTAGTTCGTTTAAAAAATTTCAATCAAGAACTTATACCAGAATATCCACATCCAAATTGTCGTTTTGGTTCAGTAACTTATACTGTTAATGCTACATATGTAAGATGTTCTCCTCATCCTAGAAAAGTTGGAGAAAGAGAACCTACTCAAGCAGAAAGAACTGAAATTTGTATTCAATGTGAAAATTCTAAACCTCATAATGAAGATATTGTCCCTTTTACTGTTTCATTATTAGGTGATTTTACTGATACTTTAAATAGTGTTCCATTTAGATATTATGTTAATCCTACTGTTACTTGGATTTATCCAAGATATGGTCCTAAAGATGGTGGTACTTTAGTTGAAGTATTTGGTGAAAATTTTTTAAATTATGATCAAAATTTAAGATGTGCTTTTGGTTCAAGAGAAGTTAAAGCTAAATATATTAATGAAAATAAAATTGAATGTATATCACCAAAATCAGATGTTATTCAAAAAAAATTACCTTTTTCAGTATCATTTAATAATCAACAAAATTCAAAAGAAGATATACCTTATGTTTATTATGAAACTCCAACTGTTTTTAGATTAGAACCTAATAGAGGACCTGATACAGGTGGAACTCTTGTTAATATTAGAGGTCAAAATTTTAATCCAATGGTTGAAATTCAAGATATAGATAATCATAATGATACTTTTTGTGTATTTATTTTTAGTTCAGGTGCAAGAGAACAACAACAAGCAAATGTAATATCATCAACAGAAGTAGAATGTGTATCACCACCATCATTTGAAGATAGAGAAGTTCCAGTTGAAATTACATTAAATACAAGAGAATGGACAAATGATAATACATTATTTTATTATTATCATCCACCTTATATTTATTCAATTAATCCTAATGTAGGTCCTATAAGTGGTGGAACTAATGTTTCTATTATTGGAAGTAATTTTGAAGATACTGGATTTGTACAATGTCAATTTGGAGATAAAGTAGTAGAAGGAGAATTTATTGATAATAATAAATTAGCTTGTGTAAGTCCTCCTGTTGAAAAACCTGCAACTGTAAATTTAAAAGTAGCAGTTAGACCTGATGAATTTTCAAGTGGTGTTAATACAAAATTTAGATATTATGCTACACCAGTTATTGATCATATTGAACCAATGTGTGGTCCTGAAAGAGGGTTTACTCAAATTACTATTTATGGTAAAGATTTTCCTGTTGGTTATTCTAATGAAGTTAAATGTGTTTTTAATAGAACAATATTTACAAATGCAACTGTTATGGATGAAAATACTATTAAATGTGATTCACCTTCTGTGTTAAATGCAGATAATATAAATGAAAAAAATATTACTTTTGCTAATTTAGAAATAAGTTTAAATCAAGAAGATTTTAATGGACCTGAACAAAAATTTTATTATTATGTTGCACCATATATTTCAAGTGTTAGTCCAATATTTGGTCCAATTGAAGGAGGAACTGATGTTAATATTACTGGAGGAGTTTTTAATCAAGAAGGTGCTTGTAATGTAACAGTAAGATTTGCAACTTATCAAGTTAAACCTGAATTAGATAATATTGGAAATGATTTAATTAAAGTAAAATCTCCTAAAGCAAATTATACTGGAAGTGTTGTTGTACAAGTAGCATTAAATGGTCAACAATTTGAAAAAGATATAACTATTAATTATAGAGATAAAGAAAATACATTTTATTATTATAAATGTCCAATGACTGTTGAAATTACTCCTGAACATGGTCCTAAAATAGGAGGTACTGATGTTACTTTATATGGAGTAGGATATCTTGAACCTTATTTTGCTCTTTCAAAAGAAGGAAATAATAAAATTAATCAATATCAAGATTTAGAAAGAAAAATTTATTATCGTTTTATTGATGCATATGATAATGAAACTATTTTTGGTAATACTCAATATATAGTTATAACTGGAAGCAATACTCAAAAAATAAAAATACAAACCCCTTCTATTCAAAGTCAATCACCAGGAAATGATGAAATTGAAACAAAAGTTCAAATTTCTTATAATGGATATGATTTTTGTACTTATAATCAAACATTTACATTTTTCCAAATGCCAAATATATTAGAAATTTCACCTAAATTTGCACCATTAAAATCAGCAAAAGATCAAAAAATAAAATTAACTCTTGACAATTATTACGTAAGTGAAGGAGAGTCACCAGATAATCTAAAATGTAAATATAAATCAACTTCACAAGGATCAAATAAAATATTTGTAGAAAATGCAAAATATATGGGACCTAATGAAATAGAATGTGAAACACCAAATGTAAATACACCTGAATCATTTACAGTTGAAGCTTCCTTTAATGGTGGTGATGACTATACTAATAATAATCACAATTTTACATTTTATGATCCATATATAATAAGTGTAGAGCCACAAATGGTATCATCAAAAGGAGGAACAAATTTAACTATTCATGGTTTTGGTTTTGCTGATTCAGGAGATGATTTAAAAGCACTTTTTGGTAGTTCATCAGATGAAAATCAAACATTATATTGTGATGGTGAAAGATGTATTGAAGATGCACAATATATTGACAGTAATACAATTACAACTGTTACTAAACCTAAAAATATAATAACTTATAATAATGGAAAACCTCTTGATAATGAAAGATTCCCAGTTGAAGCTTCTGTTTATAATGATGATTTTACTAATAATAATATAACTATTTTTTATTATGATGAACCAAATGTTGTTACAGATTTAATGAATTTCCCTGCTGAAAAAATGAATATTACAGAAGAAGAAAAAGAAAAATTAAATAATATTTTACTTAAAGCAATACCTTGTAATGTTGATACTTTTATTCCAGTACCAATTGATTCAAGTGATATTTCCCAATATTTCAAACAAGTAGAACCATTTGTAAATTATACATGTAAATATGAAATGGAAACAGGTGAAGAAAAAGTAGTTGATGGAGTATATACTTCTTATCCATTAAATAATACAGCAAGAAATTTATTCTTATGCCAATCACCAAAATTTGATAGTTTAACAGGAAAATCATTACTTAAAGTTTCAATTAATGGATATGATTATAGTGAAGATGGTTATGAATTACAATTAACAGATCCAATAAATATTTATAAAATAGAACCACCATGTGGTCCAGTTCAAGGTGAAACTCAAGTATCAATTTATGGTTCAGGATTTGAAGAATCTAAAGATTATGTATTTAAATGGGGACCACAAAATTTAGTTCCAATGGATCAAAATGATTTCCTTGATATAATAAATGCAGATCAAACTAGTCCAATTATTTTAAATAATCCTCATATAAATGATAAAGAAATTGCAAGTAAATTTGAAGTAAGAAAAATAGGAGTAGAAGCACCACCTGCACCTGATTTTATGAAAACAAGAGGTGGTCCTGATTATGTTGGTCTAAGTAAAATTAATTTCCTTCCTTTAGATGAATTTTTAAAAGATTATTATGCAAATAATTATATACATACAAACTTTGAATATTATTATTATCATCAAGTATATGTTGAAGGCTTTTCACCAAAAGGTTCTGTAGTTACAGGAGGTGCAAATGTATCAGTAATAGGTGCTTGGTTTGATTATAAACCAGAATATGGAGTTGAACCTTATTGTCATTTTGGTGAAAAGAAAGTAAAAGGAATTTTCCATGATACAGTAAGAATTAGTTGTACATCCCCTCCTTATGAACATTCAAATGTAAAAGTACCTTTTGGAGTTTCTCTTAATGGTATTGATGTTGTTAATGCTGAAAAACCTTTTGCTTATTATAATGATTTTAGATATGCTAAATTTAGTAAAGTTGTTCCAACATCTGGACCTGATACTGGAGGTACTTCACTTAAAATTTATGGTTCAAATTTCACTAGTATGGTTGATGAAAGTGATTTTCAATGTGTATTTCATCCACATCAAAATAATACTGGTATGGTTAAAAAAAAAGCACCTGCTGCTTTAAGAGAATTTCCTCAAGAAAATACTTCATATATTCAATGTAGTACTCCTGGTGGTTGGATTAGTGGAACTCAAGCTGATATTAAAATTACTTTTGATGGTCAAAATGAAATGGATACTGGACAAGATTTTTACTTTTATAAAATTAATGCTATAATACCTAGAAGTGGTCCTAATACTGGAGAAGGAGATATTAATATAATTGGAGGAGGATTTCAAGATTCTGAGAAAGTTAAATTTAAAATGGATAAAACATTTTATACTCCTTTAAATATAACTAATAAAAAAATAACATGTGATATGCCAGCAAAAGAAGGTTATGTAGGTTATGTTGATATGGGATTAACATTAAATGGTATTGATTCAAATGATTATAAAGATGGATTTTATTATTATGATCAACCAATAGTAGATTCAGTTTATCCAACAACTGCACCAAGTAAAGGAGAAGCAAAAATAATTGTTCATGGTAAAAATTTCAGAGATGATTTCCGTGGAGCAAATCTTGGATGTAAAGTAAATGAATATTATGGAAAAGGTGTATTAAAATCACAAGAAGAAATGGAATGTATATTTGAAAAATTACCACAAGCACCAAATGAATATACTAAAAAAGATGATAATACAAAAGTTAAAACATCATATCCACTTCAAATTGCATTAAATAATGTTTCATTTACAGAACCAAATGATAGAACAAGAATAATTCCATATTCAGTAAATGAGATATTACCTTCAAGTGGTCCAATTCAAGGAGGAACATTAATAACAGTTAAAGGAAGTGGATTTAATCCAGATAAAAATATAAGATGTCGTTTTGGTGTTCCAGGATATTTTGCAATTACAGAAGGAACATATGTAGATTATAATACAGTTACATGTTTATCACCTTCAAATTATCAATTACCACCAAGAGGTATGCTTCCATTTAGTGTACCATTTGGTGTTGCAATGGAAGATGATGAATATAATCCATTTACTGAAACAACTCACTTTTTCTCATTTTATAGTCCACCTGAAATATTATCATTAAGTGAAAAAGAAGTAAAAACTAATCAAGTTATACCACTTATGTTAAAAGCCTCAAAAGAAAAAGATAAAACATTTACAACACCATCTGCAACAGTTCATGAAGAAGAATATGTTATATTGAATAATAATGGAAGTGACAAATTAAAATCATCAAAAGTATCAGTTAAATATCAACCAATATTATGTAGATTTGGTAGATTTGGAGTAACAGAAGCTGAATATTTAAATAGAACAAATATTAAATGTAATACACCAAAAATTGAAGATGATAGTGATATTGGTTATGAAGAAATTGATGTTGATGTTGCTGAAAATGGAGTTGATTTTGTAAAAGCTGGAAAATTAACAATGAAAGGACCAAATTCAGGTAAAATGATTTGGGTATATTTACTTATTATATTACTTATTGCAGTTTTATTAATTGCTCTTATTGCTTTAATTATGGCTTATTGGAATAAGATTATTGCTCAATATCAAGGTATTAGTGCTAACCAAGGAGATGAGCCTCATACTACAAATAAACATTTGAAATATTTAATTCAAAATAATCCTGAAGAAAATGCAATGGGTGGTGGAGATAATTTACCTTAAAGAATTTTTTAATTTAATATTAATAAAATTTATAATTTTTTTTTGAGAAATATTTTAAATTTTTCCATATTAATTTATTAATTTCTTATAAATGCAAAATGATGTTCGAAACATTCATTTAAGCCATCATAATAACAATAAGGAAATATCTATATTAAAAAAAAGACATAGAAGCGAAGATGTTAAATGGACTTTAGAAGAAGAATTTCTTTTTTTTGAAATACATAAAATATTTGGGAATAAATGGTCTAAATTTGCCTTTTTTTTCCCAAATAAAAAAGTTAAAGAACTTAAAAATCATTTTCATGCTTGTTTAATAAAAACAGCAAGAAGGACTATTCATCAAAAATTTGAATCTGAATTTATTGAAATTGTTCGTTGTTTTTATTCAATAAATGCACTTTTAAATTTGATGAAAGAACCTGAAATTAATGATAAAAAAATAGATGATATTTCCACATCAAATTCAATTATTAAATTAAGAAAATCTAAAATAAAAAATAAAAGAAAAGATAATAAATATAATCCTAAAAGATTAATTTTTTCAGGAGAATTAACTATTGATATGTTAATTAAATATCAAACAAAATTAGTAAGAGACGTTTTATTAAAAAAACCTGAAATTACATTATTTTTAAGTTCTAATAATAAATTATTAAATTTTGAATTTGAAGAAGTTTCATGGCTTTTTTCAATTGTAATCAAATCTAAATTAATTTATAAATGTAAACAATATATTAAATATCAAAATATTAATAATGATTATATAAAAATTATCAGTGAGTATATAAAAGATAATTCTAGTATTATAAATGAGAATTTTGAAGATTACTAATTATTGAATTTGTCACAATGTTTTTCAAAAGTTTATTCTTTATTATAAACGAACTAGTATTTTTTATGAATAAATTGTTGATTTTGACTTAGAAATTGTTTTTTTATAAAATTGATTTTTTGTCTTTTAATATTTTATTATCATATAAAATTATGTATAATGATTAAAAATATATCATGTATAATATAATCAAAAATCATAAAAATTATATAATTTAATCTATTTAATATAAAAAATTAAAGTGTATCAATAAAATTTGATCATAGAAAAGTTATATAAAAATAAATTTTTTTTATGCAATTGATTTTTAAAATTGATTAATTATTTTTTTAATAGCATAAAAAAAATATTTTTTAAATATAATAATTAGTAAAAAAAAATTTTCAAATTCAAAAAATTAAAAAATAAAGATTTAATAATTTTATTTATAAATGGATGAACCAAAAAAAATGAATCTTCAATCAACAAATTTTTCTCATGCATCTTCAATAAAAAATCAATGTTCATCTTGTGAAAATGATTTTAAATTTAAAACACTTTATTTAGCTAAATGTGCTCATGAAATTAAAAATATTTTTATTTCAATATCTAGTTTTATTGAAAATAATAATATAATAATAAAACCAAGTAAAACTAATAATATGGTAACTCCAGAAGAAAATTTAGATTTTTTAAAATCATTATGTGATTTTGGAATGAATTTAATATTTGAAATTAACAAATTTGCAAAAAAACAATCTGGATTTAAAACAGAAAAAATAGAAGAATTTAATTTAATCGATACTTTAAATTTCTGTTTAAAAATATTTCAATCAAGATGTGCATTTGAAAAAAAGAAAATAGAAATAATTTCATGTTTTAAAATTCCAAAAAGTAAAAAAATGAAATCAATAAATGAAATAAAATTAAAACAAGTAATAATAAATTTATTATCTAATTCATATAAATTTACAGTTAAAGGTTTTATTAAATTATCAGTTATGCAAATAAATGATAAAATAAGAATATTAATTGCTGATACAGGAGTTGGATTTAATAAAGATGAAATAGAAAAATTATGTTATCCTTTTATGGTTATTAATACAAATCAAAATTTAAATAAATTTGGTTCTGGTTTAGGATTAAGTATAATAAAAGAAATATTAGAAGAAAATAATTCATCATTAA
>JAJMZS010003157.1:0-37166 GCA_023807205.1 Isotricha prostoma
AATTAATCCAAAAGTGAAAAAACCATAAAAAAGAGAACTATAAAACAAATTGTTTGAAAAATTATTTTTGAAAATTTCATTTTATTAATAAAATATTTTGAATAAAACGTAATATCAATCATTTAATTATAATTATTAATTTAAAAATAATTCTAGTAATTTAATCAATTTAATTTATTTTAAAATTATAAATAGAATTATTCACATAAGCTTTATTTATTATAAATCATTTTCATAAATAATTAAAGTGTAAAATTTATTAAAAATATTTGTAAATGAAAATATAACAACAAAAGCATGAATTAAAATATAAAATATACAAAATCTCATTATAGCATTGACTGGTATTACAACTCTTAAAATAGGTATATAAACTATTAAAATAATAAGACCTAATAAACAAAAAAAGAATACATTTTCCATGATTTGTAAAAAAAATAAAAATTTCCATAATCCATAATAAAAATCCATTTTTTAAAATATTTTTCAAAAAAATAAATAAAAATAAAGAAAAATTATACAAAATTATATAAAAATTCTATTTTTATTTAAAAAAAAATAAAAATTATCTTCCTAAAATTATATAAAATCTAAATCAAAACATAAAATAATATATAATAATATTTAAATACAGATAATTTAAACTAAAAAATTAATAATTATAAAATTAAAAAATTTAAACTTTTAATTATATTTCTTATATAAAACTCTATTTCTTCCTTCAATATTAAGATAACCAATTTGGATTTGAGAATCTTTTTCTAAAATAAAATCTATTAAATCATTATATTCAACAACACTTTTTCCATTTTTTAATTTTCTATCAGGAAACTTAATATTAAAAACACAACAAGGCACAACTGCAAAATTAATTTTTTTATTTAATCCAATGTCAACAATATCACAAGTTACTTCATCAGGATGCATCCCAATAATTAAAGAACAATTATTAATTAAATCATCACAATTATTCATATTAAAAAAAATTCTTTTTTCATTTAAATTTAAATTTTCTTTTTTTAACATTTTTTTATATCTTTTTGGTAATTCACATCCTCTTGGATCAATAATTAAACAATTTAATTTATATTTATAAGTTAAATAAAAAGAAGTAATTCCTTTTCCTCCTGCAATATCTAAAATAATTCCTTTTTTTAAATTATCTAAACCAAATTTTTCAATAATAAAATCTGCAAATTCTGAATTTCTTTTTGTTTTATGATTTTTTTCTCCTCCTTCAAAAATATCACCAATATGTACTTTATTATAAGCAATTTTTTGTTTTTCTTTATTATTATTTATATAATCTTCTTCTTCTTTATTATTAAAAAAATGTCTAAAATTACATTTTTCCTTATTTGGACATTCAATTCCTCTTTTGAAATATATACATAATGATTTTTCTGAATTGAATTTTGATATATTTGATATTATTTCTTTTTTCTTTTTATTTATATCTTTTTGTAAATTTCCTTTTTTTAAAAATGTTATATTTAAAATATCTATTTTTTGTTTTTGTTTATGATATGAAATTTTCCCTTTTAATTTTATTATATCTCCTATTATTAATTGTTTTATTATTATTGGATCATGTGTTACACATTCTGTCATTTTTGATAAAGAAGAATCTATTAAAGATATCATTGCTAATTTTTTACCAAAAACTCTTCTAAATATTATTTGACCTTCTAATTCAATTTCTTTTCCTTCATCTTCAAAAGAGAATTGTTCTAAATTATTTTCTTCTATTTTATTATCTTCTATTATAATATCTTCTAAAGTATTTTGATTTAATTTGTCATTTTCTATTTCATTGTTTTCATTTATTTTATTATTATCATGTATTTTATTATTTTCTAAATTACATTGTTTTATTTTTTTTTCTTCTATAATTTTTAGATTTAATAAATCTTCTTCTATTTGGTTATTTTTTTTAATTTGAGATAATGACTCCATTTAAAAGAAAATATAATATAAAATAATTAAAATTTTGAATTTATTAATTTTTAAATAATATTAATATTCATCATAATCAATCACATTATTCATTTGATCAAGTCTAAAATAAGTATCTGATTTTCTTTTATATTTATAATATAGAATAATCAAAATTAAAAACGTAATAATATATATTAAGGGAATAATTATTATATATTTTTTTAACGAAGAATTCGAATTAAAAATATTGCATTTTTCATTAATTGATTTATTTATTACATAATCAAATTCATCAAATTGTTTATTTAATTTCTTTTCTTCTGTAATCAATTCTTTATTTTTACTATTATCATTATCAAAAATTATTTTATATAATTGAGAATTAAAATCTAAAATTTCTTCATTTTCAATTTTATCAAAACCATATAAATCATCATTAATAATATTAAAGATTAAACAATTATCATTTTCTTCAAAAAAAATTTCTTTTTGGTTATTTATACAATTACTTTGAAATATAAATTTTAAATCTTTAAATAAACAATTTCTACAGAAAAAAGGACTATTCCATTCAAAAATAAAAGTACATTCATCATCTAATATTTTACTTAATATTGGTAAAGAAATATCATTTTTATTACATTTTAAATTTATATATGATTTATATCTTTTATTTAAATTAGATAAACAATAATCACCATTTTCCATTTCTAATATTATACTATTAAACCCTTTATTTTCAGCTAAATAAACCTTTTTTAAATTTTGTCCTAAATTCTTTTTTATATATGGTAAATTTATTTCTGGAAAAGAAAAAGAATTTATTTTTGTTATTTGAGTAAATAAACCAAAAATTTGTCCATTTTTAAAATAATTTTTATTATTATTATATTTATATTCATTTGAAATATTTAAAGTACTTTGATTAAATAACGAAATAAAAAATAAGTCATTATAATTTAAATGAGAATAATTAATTTTAAAAAATGAATTTTCATAACATAATATTCCATTTTTTTCATTACATAAAATATTATAATAATCTTTAAAAGGTTTAATATTAATTCTTATTTTTTCATTTTTTTGAATTAAAACATCATTTAAAATGCATTTATTATCTTCATAATAAGTATAAGGTGAACATTCAGTTATTTTATAACATGAATTACAATCTTTTGAAGAAAAATAACCTTCACCACACTTCTCTAAAATATTTTCTGAATTTTCAATATCACTTCCATAAATAATTAATTTTTTAATAATTACTCCATTTTTCTTTTTAAGTAAAGAAGAAGTTTTACTATAAATAAAAGATAATTTAATATTACCAGTTGGAAGCATTATTTTCTCATTAAAAGACTTAGATATTGATTTATATGAACTTTTTATTTCATTATTTATTTTTATAATAAAACTTTCATCTTCTTCTAAATTTAATATTAAATCAATTTCTATACTTGGAGTTAATATTATTGTTTTAAAATATTTTATTAATCTTTCTCTTATATTTCCATTATATAATCCTGAATAAATTTCATTTCCATTTGAATAAAATCCTACTACAATATTAAAAAAGTCATTTAATAAAATAGATTTAAAATCATAATTAAATTTAGATATAAAAATTTTATCTTTTTCACATTTAAGTACATTTTGACTTTTATTATTTAATAAACAAGGAACTTCTTCATTTAATTTTAAATTAGGATTATTAATACAATAATTTTCATTTATGTAATATTTTAAATTTCTTTTTCCATTATTACATTTTTCAATTTCAATTAATTCAATATCATAATTAGAACATTTCTCTTTATTAATACATGATGATGAATCAGGAAGAGAAAATTTATCTTTTGAACACTCTTCACATTTATGGCTTGTTAAATTATAAAAAAAATTTTGAGAACAAAAATAACATTTATCACTTCCTTCAGGAGAAACTGAATTAATACATTTATTACATTTTAAATTTTCTAAACCAAATATTTCAAAATCACTTATATATAATCTCAAATTTTTATCTTTTACTTTTTTAAAAAAATATGATATTAAAATTTCATGATTTCCTTTTTCAAAATCTTTTTTAATAACTTGCCAATTATTATTCTTTTCAATTAACATTAATTTATAATCAAAATATAATTTTAATTCACCATTAATTTCATTATTTTCATTAATAGAATCATATTTAAATTTAATTGAAAAATTTCCTGGTTGTTTTGTATTAAAAAAATATATAATTTGAATATAATATTTATTGTAATGGTCATTAATTAAATCTCCTGTCATTATAATCGATTTATCAGCATTAATTTTTATAGATGTACAATAATCATTTTTTATTTTTTCATTTTTATTTATAGAAAAACAATTAATTTCAAATTCATTTAAAATTTGATTATTCCAATTATTAATTATCAAATTATTTCCTGTATTAAAAGTATTATTAGGACATTTAATACATTCAACCTCTTTTAATATTGGATTAAAATTTAATATTTCACCTGATTTACAATTTAAATCACATGATATTTTAAATTCTGGAAGAGTAGAATATATTGAAAGTTTGTTATTTGGTTCATAGTTTTTTTCTATTTCACAATTTGAATGTTTTGTTATTAAAATATTTCTTTTATTTGTATTTAAATCACATGATGATAATATTTGTTTAAAATCATTTATATTACATGGTATTGAAAAAATAAATATTGTTAGAAGTGATATTATAAATATAAATAATCTATTCATTTAAATATTAATATTATTTTTTTTTATTTAATTTAATTAATTAATATAAATTTATTCTTAAATATTGTGTATTTATATTTTATTAAATTTTTATAATAAATAAAAATATTATTTAAATAAAAAAATGAATAAACAAAAATTTCAAAAACAAAAAAATTTAACAAATAAAGTATTTGGTCCAACTCTTAAAAAAAGTGATCCAATTAGAATAAATAGTGCAATTAAAAAAAGAATTCATTATGATTGTAAAATTATAGGAGAAGAAAATGAAGAAGATATTCCTCAAGAAAATGAAATATACATAAAAGAAAATTTACTTAAAAGTAAACATGAAGATATTAGTAATTCGTAAAATATTTTTATATAATTAAAAATATAATTTAATTTTATTAGACCAGATGATGATTTTTCAATTGTAAATATTAATGTTAGTAAATTACTTTCTTCTAGTAATAATTCAAATTCAAAAAATAATTCAAAAGATAATTTAAAAATTTCTAATTCAAATACATTTACTTTATCACCAAATAATAATAATAAAACAAATTCTTCTTTAAGTATTAATAATTCTAAAAAAATTATATCTAATAATAGTTCTGAATCTAAAAATAGTGGAAGTAATAATCTAAATAAAAATACTAAAATGTTAATTACTCAAAAGAGAAAAAAAATATTTGATAAATTAATGAAAAATGAAAAGAAAAATAATAAATCAAAAGATATAAAAAATGAAAAAGAAAAAGAAAAAGAAAAAGAAAAGGAAAAAGAAATTAAAATTGATAAAGACAAAGAAAAAGATATAAAAATAGATAAAGAAAATGATAAAGATAGTGATATAGATGAAAATGAATTAAAAGATATTGTACAAGATTATAATTTTGAACAAATAAAAAATTTAGGAGAAAATAAATCAACAAATTCAAATGTAAAAATAACAAATATAACTAATATAATATTAAATGTAAAAAATATTCCAAAATCATTTGATATATCATCAAATAATAATAAAGATTTTATGTTTCGTGATATAAAAGCTTTAAATATAATAACAAAAAGAGCATTAACTTCTAATTCAAAAAAAAATCCTTTAATTGATTCTTTTGATAATGATAGAAGAAGTTTTATAAATTTTAAAAATAATTCTCAAAGAAAAGAATTATATATTAATGATAATTCTGATTATAGTGAAAATAATATTAAAGGAATTAAAGATTCAAAAACAGCAAAAAATTCACAAATTATTAATATTATTAATATTAATAATAATTATTCTGTTGAAGGGAAAACTTTTAAAAATAGTTTTAGAATTGGAAATAAAAATTATAATGAAAAATTTAATTGTGAAAGTTATAGAAGTAATAAAACAAAATTAATTAAATTACCTGTTAAAAGTACTTTTTCTACTGCTAAAAGTAATAAAAATTTAAATGTTGTGGATTTTTTAAGGTCAATGAAAAGTGAAAAAAATATAAAAAAAGAGAAATTTGTTGCAATAAAAAAAAAAGAAATTAATTAAAGGAAAAAAAAAATTATTTAATATAAATAATAAATGAGATTATGGTTAATTATTTAATATAAGATTAATTAGAAAACTAATATATTTAAAAATAAAATTAAACAAATATTTCATTTTGAACGATTAAATAAATCTTTTAATTGTTATATCAATTAAAAAATACAACAATTTTCTCTAATATTACCATTTTTATAAGAACATTTCCTATTCATAAAATGAATTGAATTACAAGTTTCACAAATAAATTTTGAATTTTCATTTCCAATATTTTTCCAACAATTATCACAAATTAAATGATTAAATTTATTTATATTAAATATTCTTTCTGCTTCAATATCATTTACTTCAATAATATTAATTTGATTATTTTGAATATTAATAATATTATTACATTTTGCACATTTATTTTTCATAGTATTATAAATATATCTTATAAAATCATTTTTTGCTTTTATTAAATTATGAGAACTAAGAAAACTAACAAAATATTTTAATTTAATTAAATCATATTGTTCACCACATGCACAAATATAAGAACTCATTTTATCAAATGGAATTGCATTTATAAATTTTTTTAAACATTCAATTGAACAAAAAATACATTTACAAGGTAATTGGAAAAAAAAAGTATTTTCGTTAATTTGAAAAAATTTAAAACAACCTAAACATAAATGATTTTTTATTGTTTTTATTTGCATTTCAATATCAATTTTATTTGATAAAAAATTATTTCCTTCTTCAAAATTTATTTTTTGTTTATTTGGATAATTTATTGATGGATATTTTTTAATGAATTCTTTAAAATTAGAAATTTGTTTCATTGTTATTAAATTGGCAATATTATATTTTATATAATTACAATATGAAACATTTAACCAATTTTTTAATATTGTTATATTACATTTATCACAATAGAAATTTTTTTTTACTTCAACTTTACATAAAGGACAAAAAAAAATATCTTTTTTTTCTTCTTCTTCAAATCCAGCCATTCTTGAAATTTGTGATGGTAAAATTTTATTATTAATATCTGTTGATATTGATTTTTGAATTAAAGGTGAATTATTATTATTATTATTGTTATTGTTATTGTTATTATTATGAATATTATTATTATTAATATTATTATTATTAATATTAAAATTTTTTTGAAAATGATTTTTATTTAAAGGTGGCATTGAATTAAAAGCAGGTGAATTATTAATATTATTATTATTATTTAATGGAACTTTATCTAAATCTGAAAATAAAAGTAAATAATTTTTAAATTTTTCAAAATAATTTTTTGGATAAATTATATCATAATGTAAATTAACAAATAATAAACAAATTTCATTTTTATCTGGATTATCTTTATTAATAAAATTAGAATATGCATCAAATGGTATTTCTTGAAGAGTATTTGAATCTTTATTCATAAAATCAAATGAATATATTTTTATTGTTTTTCCTAAAACAAAAGGAGTAATATAAATAATAATTCTTTCTGCATCTCTATTTAAAGGAATTAAATCTTGTTCATAAAATTGTTTATATAAAAATTTACCATCAATTTGATATTTTTCAGGAAGTAAATTATCTAAATTAACAGAAAAATCCTTTGTATATAATTTACTTTCATTCAATTGAATATATTTAAAAAGTGAATATTTTAAATATAAAATAATTCCCAAATCATAATCAGGAAAATTATTAATAACTTTTATTAAAATAGAATAAGATTTTAAAATTGAATTTTTAATATCATTTAAACTCAAAGCATAATAAATAAGAACAAAAACTAAAATAAAATTTTCAATATTTATATTATAACTTTCTAATATTTTAATAAAATATTCATCTTGAGTACAAGTATAAACATCATAAAAGAAATTAACAAAATATTGAATATTTTTTTCTAAAATAATACTTTCTAAAAAATAAAACATTACTGAACGATAAAAACAATCTTTATCTCCTTTTGTTGCTCTCCATTTAAAAATAATATTTTCATATATATTTAAATTTTCTAATACATTTTTCATATTTTTATTTTTTGTGTCATAATTTGTTTTTAATAAATTGTCTAATGATGAAATTAATGCTAAATTTTTTCCTGTTAATTTATAATTATCAATTAAATTTTTTAATTCTAACATTTTATTTTTATTTTTATTTGCATGTTCTAATATTTTTTTTATATTATCAATTTGAACAAATCTAAAAATTTTTGGATTAATATAATCATCTTCTAAAATTGAAATCTCTCTTTTATCAGAATCACCTTGTAAATCTCTAATTATAGATAAAATAAAATTATTATTTGAACAATTTAATAAATCATCTGAACTATCATCATCATTTGAAGGAAAAATAGTTTGTTCATTTATTTTTTCAAATATTTTTTTTTTATTTTCTGTTGAATGTTTTTGAACTGTGTTTCTATCATTTTGATTATTTTCTTTATTAATATTTTTATTATTTTCAATATTTTTATTTTGATAAATAGGAAGTGTTTTTCTATCATTATTATTATTATTATTATTATTTAATTGAATATTATTTTCTGTTTCATTATTATTACCAGAAGGAGTAAAATTTCCATAATCAAATACTGCATTTATATCAATATATTGATTTGGATTAAATGGTACTTTATTTTTTCCATCATCAAAAGGATTATTCTTCATTTTTTTCTATTTTTATTAATATAAAATAATTAAATCTTTATAAATATAATAATAAAATTAATAAAAATAAAAAAATTAAAACAAAAAAAACAAATTAAAATAATTAAATCAAAAAATAATAAACTAATGTTAAAAAAATTTGAAAATTTAACAGAATTGACATCATCTTTAAATAATACATTTTTAGATTATTTTTATATTTTCGGATTAAATACAGAAACAATATTATCAAATTATTTATATAATCTATCTAAATATGAAGGAGAACATGATAAAATTAAACCAACATTAATAAGTAAATTTCCTCCTTTTAATAAAACTCATTCTAATATTGATGAAAATATTATATTACAACATTGTTTTCCAGAAGGATTTAAATTAATTGAACATATCTGTCCTCCTAAAAATGAAATTTTTCATTTTAGTTTAGATAATTTAAAATATAAAAATAAAAAAATTTATTTTACTTGTTTATTATTTTATGAACAATTATCTTCTTATCTTGAATGTAAACAAAATTATGACAATTTAAATATTAAAAATGATATTAATGATAAAGAAAATTTATTTGAACTAAGTAAAAATTATGTTACTCATATGCATTCAAATCCAAATATAAAAAAAGATTATCATAGTTTTAATGAATTATTTACAATAAAAGAAAATAATAATAATATTAATAATCAAGAAATTAAAATATCAAAAGAAAATTATTTCAATTCAATTTATATTCCAAAAGTAATTTGTTTAAGTTCAAAATGTCCTTTTCCAGAAGAAAAATCAAGAATATTAAAATTATTATTAAGATATATTTTAGATAAAGAAGAAAGAAATTTTCCAATAGAAAAAATAATAGAAAATTTAATGCTAGAAATACCATTTCCACCAAAAGGAAAATATGGATTTATTTATGGATTAAATAATATTGAAATTTTAATTAAACAATGTCCTTTGAATAAAAATCAAATTCTTAGTTATAAAATGCAATATATTTTTTCATTTAAATTAAATGAAATAATTCACATATTTAAATATATTATTTTAGAATATCCTATTTTATTTTTTTCAAATAATAAAGAAAAATTAACCAATGTTATTGAAATTTTTATTTCGTTATTATATCCTTTAAAATATCAATACCCTTATATTTCAATTTTACCAAAAATAAATTCAGCTATGATTGAAAATGAAGAATGTTTTATTTTTGGAATAAATCAAAGATTGAATACAAAGATATTAGAATCTTTTAATCTTAATTTATTAAATAAATATATTTTATTATGTGATATTGATTTAGGAAAAATTAATTTATTATGTGATAAAATTAATCCATTAAAATTAATTAAACTAAATGATTTAAAAAAATTAGAATTTAATATTATTAATGGAAAAAATGAAATAGTTTTATCAGAGGAAATAAATAAAGAAAATCATAATAATATACAAAATATAAACTTACCTTTTTATTATACTGATAAATTACAGACTAGGTTAGAAGAATTATTAAAAAATAATCAATTAAAAATTAATCCTAATAGTGATGAATATAATGAAGATATCTCAAAAGAGATTCAACAAATTTTTTTTTATTATATTGTATCTATTTTAAATTCATATAATAATTTTTTATATAATGAAGAAAATGAAGTTAAAGATATTTGTAAAAAAATAAAATGCAATAATATTAATTTAAATGATTTATGGAAAGAAAAAGAATTTTATGATAATATAAAAAATGAAGAAAAAGAATTTTATAAAACTTTTTTTAAAACTAAAATATTTTTTGATTTTTTAAAAAGAAAATATTATCATGAATTTAATGAAGAAGAATTAGAATTTTTGTATTTTGATGAGAAGATAGTTTTTAAGAGAAATAAAACATTTTTTTCCAAAAAAATTAAACCATTTTTTTTAAATTCAATAAGTTTAAATATTGAAAATATAAAAAAGATTCCTGAATATAATAATTTTAATGATAAGGAAATAAAATATATTTCAAATAATACTTTATTACTTTCAAAATATTTTCAAAAATATGATAAATCAAAATCTTTATTTCATTATTTTATATTCCCAAAATTACTTTATGATAATATTTTTTTTAATAAAAAATATTTTAATAATCAATTAAATTATCCTTCTTTACAATATCAAAAAGAATATTCAACATTATTGAATAATATAATTTTAAATAAAGATTATTCTGAATTTTATAATGGAATTTTCATTAAACAATTCCATTATAATGATTCAAATATATATTTTAAAAATGAAATTAGTGATTCAATTTTCTTAATTTGGTTTATATTTTTTAGTATGACATTTTATTATAATCAAACTATAGAAAAAAAAATTCTTTTTTATGAAATGTTAGAAAATTTAAATAAATTTTCTTTTAAAGATAATATAATATATTCAATTATATTTAATTGTTTATATAAATATGGAACTGAATATATGTTAATTAAATTTTATAATATTATAAATCCAAATTATATACATTATTCTTTTTTAACTTCAAAATTAGAAAAAAAAACTCTTCAAAAATCATTTACAAAAAAATTATCAATTGCATCATCAGATATTACTTATTATAAAGCAATTGATAATGATAAATTATTTGAATTAGATGAAGAAATCAAAAAAAAATTAAAAAAAAGAACTTTTGGTTATGAAAATGAAGAAATTTGTTTTCAAAGTAAATTAATTTGTAATTTATGTAATACAGAATTTGATTTAACTTTAATTTCTATGAGATTTGATTCTTTAAATAAAAAATTAATAAATTGTCCTTGCCCAAAATGTAAAAATGAAATAAATACTGAAATTAAAGTTAAACTTGGTAATTATAAAATTGATAAATTTAAATTATTTTCTCCTTGGTATATTTATAATTATTATTGTCAAAAATTATTAGATGAAAATGGATTAAAACTTAACTTAAAAAAATTTAGAAAAGAAAATAAAAATATATTTTGGAATTGTATTTGGTATTTTATGATTAAAGGTTTAAATTATGATATTTTGTTAGAATATAAAGAAAAAATTGGATTAATAAAAAAAGATAGTTTAATTAATTGTAATATTGGAGATTATATTTATGAGAATAATTCATATTCTTTTGAAAAAATTGAAATTGAGGAAAATGTAATTAATATTTCTATTTAAATATTATTTAAAATTTTATATAATGTATTTATAATAATAAATTAAAAGTTATAATCAGTATATTTTTTTATTTGTTTTTATTTTGTTAATTAATTTGTTATTTATAATAACATTATTATAATTATTTATTAATATTTTAATATAAAGTATCCATTAAATTGAATAATTTATTTATTTGTTTTTTATTTACAATTTTTTCTAATCTTTCAATATTTAAATTTTTTCTTTCATGTTTATTAGTTGAAATAAAAGTTGATTCACAAGTTCCTGATTCACTCGTAAAAGTATTATTATCTTTAAGTTTTATTTTTTTACAACTTCCAAAAAAATCATTATAATCATCAATATCTATAAAATTATTTTCTTTTCTAGTACCAAAACTAGCATAATAATCATTATTATTATTATTAATTATTTTATTAGAAGAATTATTTAATTTAATTTCTTTAATAATATTATTATTCCCTATATTAAAATTTTCAATTATTAATTTCCTAGTTTTAATATAATTTAACATATCATGTAATAAAATAATGTAATAATATTCACAAGGTAAAATCATTAATATTAAATTTTTCCCTTGAGTTAAAGTATCTTTAATATACTTTATAATATAACTACTTCTATAATTTATTTTATTTAAAAGTCCATTAAAAAATTCCCAATTATCTTTAGTATATAATTTAAATTTTTCATTTTCAAATCTATTAATTTCATATGCCTTATATAATAAAATATTAAATTTAGAAAAACATTCATTATCATTTTTATTAATTAATTTAATAGTAATTAATTGAGAAAGAGATTCATTATTTTCAACATAATTATCAGGAAATTCAATTAAATTAATTTTTTCTTTTGCATATTTAATTAAAGTATTATAATTTTCATATGATTCAATTGAAATTTGTTTTACTCCTTCAATAATAATATCATTTTTAGAATAAGAAATTTTTGGATTTTTAATAATAAAATTATTATCATCAGTATTAAAATAATCAACTAATTTATTTTTTGTAATTTCAACAAAAGAAATAACAGGATATAAATTAGAATTATTTTTATTATATTTATTTAAACATTCATTAATACAACTTTGAATAAAAGAATGATAAGGTTCTTCACTTAAATTATCATGTTTTTCACCAACACAAATTAAAGTACGATTTATTTTCTGTTCGTTAAATAAAGAAAGAAAATCAGAACTATAAATTTCAACTTCAAAAATTTCTCCAAAATCAGAGTCTTCAGAATATATTTGATCAAATTCAAAAATCCATTTTGATATTTGTCCTTTATTTTCATATTTATTTATTTGAGTTTTTGATATTGTTATTGTTGTTGATGTTACTTTTAAATTATTATGATCTTGTTTACCAAATAATTTTACTATAAATTTTGTATTTGTTTCAGTTGTTATTTTTGTTGAAGATGAATTTACTAGAAAAGAATTCATTTTTTAGTTAAAATAAAACAAATTTAAAAATAAAAAATTAAATAATTTAATAAAATATAAAATATAAAAAATATTTTATAATAAAAAAAAAATATTATTTATATTTTTTTTTTATTAATTTTTTTATTCAATGTAAAATATATTATTATATAAAATATAAAACTAATAAAAAATATTATTATTGTAATTCCGGTCATTAGATTGATTATTATTAATATTTATATAATTTATTGCATCAAAACTTTTTTTTCTATTACGATCTTTAATAATATTTCTTTCTATAAAAAATTGTTGTTTTTGTTGTTTATTATAATTCATTGATTCAAGTTCATTTTTTTTTCTCATTAAATAATTAATTTGACTTTCATTATCATTATCTTTATTAAATAATAAAAAATTATTATTATTAAATTTCTTTTTCATAATATTTGGTTTAGGATATTCTTTTATTTCTTCATTTTGATTATCATTTAATTTTAATTTATTAAAGTCTTCAATAAAATTTTTTTTATTTCTACTTTCTTTTCCTTTTTCAATGTATTTTTCTTCAATTAAATTTGATTTCATATTATCATATTTATTAATTAATTTCTTTTGGAAAATTTTATCAGTTGATGAAGACTTCTTTAATATTTTTTTTGGTGTATTAAAATTATAATTAATAATTTGATTTGGTTGATAATATTCATTTATATTATAAAAATAAGGATTTTGGTTATTAATATTTATATTATTATTATAATTATTATTATTTATATTGTAAAAAGTTTGTTTATTTCCAAAATTATTTTCCTTATTTTTGATAATATAATTTGAATTTGAAGCATATGATGTATCTGGAGTAATATTATTTTTATTATGATATTTAATATAATCTTCTTCTTTGTTTTTTTCTTGTACATTGTTACTAAAATTATAATCATTTAAATTATCAAAAATATTTTCATTCGATAATTCTTTATTTTGATTTAGTATATTTTCATTAAAACTTCTATTAAATTTTGGTGTTATTGGTGATGTTGATTTTAAATTATTTAATGTATAATTTGAATTATTTAATTCACCTTTATTATTTTTTAAATTCAATTGTTTATCAATTTTTGATAATATATTTTTATTATTTTTTTTTTGATTATTTAAAATAGAATATTTCATATTTTTATTATCAGTCTTTTTTCTTTGAATATTATTTTTATTTTTAATATTAATTGTTTTATTTTGTGGATTTATATCATAAGAATTTTGTAATTTATTAATTGCTCTATTATTATATTGTATAGTTTTCTCAACATGATAATGTTTATTTTGACTTAATCTTGTATAAGGATCATTTGTTTTAATACTTAATTGTTGTTTATATTTTGGTTTATATTTCTTTAATTTAGTATCAATAAAATTAGAATTTGCTAAAATATTTTTTTGTTTATTAAAAATAGGAAAATTACTTGATTTAAATCTTTTATGATTAATATTTGGAGAATTATGAGAATTTCCTTTATTAATTACTTCTTTTTCATAAATATTATTTAAATTGTTTTCTAAACTATTATCTAAATTATCTTCTTCATTAATTATTTGATTTATATATTTTTTTTCTAAATCTTTATTTTTAAATAAATCATCCCTTTTTATTGTTTCTAATAAATCAATATCTAATATTGGCTTTTTTAATTTAAAAAAAAATTCATTTTCATTTTCCATTTTTTTAATTTAATTTTTCAATTAAAAAAAAATTAAAAAATTAATATATAAAACTAAATTAAAAAACAAATTTTATATTCTTTTAAATATAAATAATTAAATGATTCTTAAAATTAATATGAATTAATAAAATTTAAAATTTTTCAAATAATTATTTAAGGAAGAATGAAATAGTATTCTTAATAATTGAATATTCAGAATAAAGTTTATTTTTTTTATTATCTAGAGTAATAAAAATATTAAGAATATCAAAACCAAAAAATATTCTTTTAAAAAATTGATTAATTGTATTCATCCAATAAGTAACATTTTTAAAACCATATAATTCAAAAGAAAAAATGATAATTGCAGGGATAATAAAAACACAAGTATATCCATTATTATCATTAATTTCTTCATCAATAAAATTATATTCTGAATTATTAGTTTTCATAAATTGAAAAGTTAAAGGAAGACATAAAATTAATAAAAAATCAACAAATAAAAAATTTGAATCTAAAATTAAGCATCCAGCATATAAATGAAATAAAATAAAAAAAGTTACTAAATTATTCCTTCTATTAATTAATGAATAAAATAAAATTAAACAAAGAATATTTAAATTACAGAGATAATTTAATAAAATTGAATTATTATTTGTAAGAACTAATAATCTCATACTAATAATTAATGCTGAAATATAAGAAAATAAATATTCATAATCTTTTTTAAATTCTCTTATTATAAAAAATTTCCTTGAAAAAAATAAAATAAGAATAAAAGAAAAAATAGTTAAACAAATATTAGAATTTTCAGTAAATTTCATAATATAAAATATTAAACAAGTTCCAACATAATTAAGATAAAATTCAAAATTAATAAAAAAAAAAGTTTTTATATTAAATTGCCATCCAGGTCTAATTAGTTGTAATTGAATTTTAGTTCTATTATTATATTTTTTTTTAGTTTCAAAATAAAATTCTTGAGTTAATTCATCATAATCATCAAAATCAGAATTCTTATCAGAAATTTGAGAATAAACATAATCAAAATTCATTAACATATAACATAATATTTGAATTAAAGAAAGTATTTTACAAATATTTTCTGGAATAAATCTATTTTCTTCTTTTGATGAAAATAAATCAACTAAATAATTATCTCCTTTATTATTTATAATATGATTCATAAAAACATAAATTATTAAAATACAATCATTAACTAATCTAACTAATTTAATATTAAAAACCTTTGAAAATATATCCATTATAATTTTGATAAAATACATACTAATAATATAACACATATATTCACCTTTAAACATTCCAATAATACCAATTCCAATTCCAATAATAAATCCAAGTATCCAAATACAATCATCATAAGTGAATTTTTTATTAGGATGAGTTTGTTTTCTTAAATATTTATTCATTTGAGTTTTTAGAAAATCATTTAAATAATGAAAACAAAAAATAGTAAAAAAATCACTAACTAAATATAATGAATCTGGAATTAATGATTTTAAATTTCTCCTTCTATGATTAAATTTAATTTCTTTATATATTTTATATTTAGAGTGATAAATATTTCTATGAAATTTTGATATTATAAAATTTATAAAACCTAAAATTACAATTAATAAATTTTTTAAAGGAGATAAAAAAGAAGGAGGATCAAATGAAGTAAGACAATTACTTAAAAATATAACTAAAGTAAATATTGATAAATAAAATATTATATAATTAATCCATACTCTATAAATTCCAAAAATTAAAATTCCTGATGATAAAGTTAATGAAAGTAAAATTGCAAATTTACTTATAAATTGATGAAAATTATTTGCACTTAAATTAGAACTAAATATTTCAAAATCTTCTCTTGATATTTTAGCTCTAATAAAAAAAGTTTCTATTAAACATTTTAAAAAATATGATAATTGAATAAATAATAATCCAGAAGCACTATAATATTTATTTTGATATAGAAAATTTAAAATTAAATAAGTTATTCCAAGACCAAAAATATTAAAAATAAAAGAATCTTTAATTCTTGAAGTGTAAGTTTTTAAAGTAAAAATATATAAAATTAAAAAAGAAAATCCTATAAAAGCTCCTGTTTTTAAAGGGAAAAAATTAAAAAGATAAATTTCTTGATGTAAATTATGATATGAAAAATCTTTATTATGATCATTTAATTTTTCAACATTATCTATTGAATGAGGAAATTCATTATTAAATATTTTATTATTTTCAATTATGTTTTCATAAGTTATATGAACTATTTTTTGATATGGAAAATATGCACTCAAAATTAATGAATCTGGAATATCAGAATTATCATCTTCATTAAGTACTTGAGAATAAATAAATGTTATTAGAAAATATAGGAAAAATATAATCATTTGTATTTTGGTTTTTATTGAGAAATTCAATCTTAAGAAATTATAGTAAATTATTTTGTTAATATATGTTAATGTTGATTTTATCATTGTTATAATATTTAGTATTAATTGTAAAGTGTCATTATTATTTATAATAAGGGTTTTATTATTTGAATTTATAGGATAAAAAAAGAAATCATTTAATAAAAAATGAAATAAATTATTGTTTTGCTTTTTAATATTGGAAATTTTCATTTCTTAATATTTTAAAAATAAAAATCAAAAAAAAATAATTAAAATATAAAAAACTAAAAAAATAATTAATTATTTGATATTATTTATAAAAAAAAATATATTTTAAAAAAAAGAGCTTAAAATAGATTATTCATCATCCTTTTTTAATATTCTTTAGGATTTTAGATAGATATTATATTTCAAAATATTTTCTCAATAAAATAAATATTGATTAAAAATAAGATTCAAATCAAGAGTTAGACATAATTAAAATAAATATTTTTTATCTTTTTTTTTTTAATTTTATTTAACTTAAATTTAATGAGTTCAACTATTTCAACAGGTATTTTTAGTTCAAATGAATATATAAAAAATGAAATATTTAGATGTCCAAATTGTTTTCATGCTCAATTAATCGAATTATTCAAAAGAAAAGATAATATTATGGCAAAATTAAAATGTTTAAATGGTCATTTTTATGAAAAGACTTTAGAAAATGCCTTAAAAGAGATAAAAAGAAATCAAATTAATGATGCAATATGTACAAATTGTAATAAAGATTATTCAAGGTTTTCAGTTTTTTATTGTAAACAACATAATAATTTTTTATGTAAATCTTGTTCATATAAACATCCTGATTGTCAATTAATATTATTATCTAATTTTGATGTAAATTGTTTTATACATAATAAATATAATATTTACTTTTGTAAAATATGTCAAAAAGAAATTTGTATTGATTGTTTAAAAAATGGAGAACATAAAAATCATAATTATTTTACAATTGAATCTTTAGATAAGAATTTTATTGAAGAATATCAAAAAAATATTGAAAAAATTGAACAATATTTAAATAAATTTAATGAAGAATTTGAAAAATTAATGAAACAAATTAATAAAGATATTAATATAATTAATAATTTGGGAAAATCATTAATAAATAATATCCAATTAGAAATTTTTATTTCAAAAAATTTAATTAATGCATATAAAGACTTTAAAAAAAACAATCAATTATCATATACAATAATAGAAAATGTTCGTAATTTTTCATTTAAATTCCAATCATTTGATATTAATAAAAAAACAAATTTAAAAAAATCAATCGAACAAATAATTTCATTATTTTCAGAAAGTCATGAATTATTAATAAATTCAAATACAGATTTTAGTAATTTATATTCATCATCTAATTCAAAAAGTAGAACAGATTCAATTAATTATTCAAAAAAAAGTAATTCTTTATATAGTTCATTATCAAGTCTCAATTCAATTAATTCAAAAAATTCAAATAACTTATCTGAAAAAAAAGAATATCAAAATTATATAGTAAATCCAAATGATAATATAATAAATCCTATAGATAAAAAAATAAATAAACAAAATATGAGAAATAAATCATTTAAATTTAGAAAAAATATAATGACTTCATCAACTAATGGAATTTTAATAACAGCATTAATTTTTACAAATGAAAATCAATTAGTAACAGGAAATGAAAATGGAAAAATTGATATTTATTCAATTGATAAAAACTTCATATTAGAAAAATCATTTTTTCCTCATAATAAAAGTATAAATTATTTAGTAAAATTAAAAGATGGAAAAATAATTTCATGCTCAAATGATTCACAAAATAATATTTCATTATTAGAAATTAATAATAATTCAAAAAAATTAAAATCTTATATTAAGGGTCATAATGATAAAGTTAATCAAGTAATTGAAATATCAAATTATAATATAATTTCTTGTTCTTCTGATAAAACAATAAAAATTTTTGAAAAAAATAATGAAAAATATAAAGAAATAAGTAGCAAAAAATTTGATAGTTCAATAAATGGAATAATAGAATTAAATGATAAAGGCTATGCATGTACAGATTTTTATAATGAAAAAATATTATTTTTAGATAATTATTTAAATATAATATATGAAATGAAAGATATAAAATGTGGAAGTTTACCAAAAAGTATTATATCAATTAATAGTGAAATTTTCGCAGTTGGCGGAGAAGGTTTATATATTATTTCAATAAGTAAAAGAGAAATTATAAATTATATTAGTTCAAATTTTGCTTATATGAAATGTTTATTTTTTGATAATGATTGTAATGAACTTATTATTGGTGATGAAAATGGATGTTTTTCTATTTATAATATTGAAAATAAAAATTTTGAAATGCTCGATTCTAAAATTTTACGACATAATGAAGTTATTTATTCTATTATTAAAAATGAAGATGGGTTTATTGTTTCTTCTTCAAAAAATCTTAAATTATGGGGTAATAATATTTAATATTGTATTATATTATTTATTAAAATTTTTTTTTATAATTTTTTTTTTTTTTTTAATATCTTTATTTTTTTTTTTATTTAAAATTTTTTTCATTTCTTTTTAATTCTATTTTACCTTTTTTTTATTTTATTTTTTCTTTTTTTTAAAATTCTTAAATGATTTTTGGAAATTTTCTAAAGAAGGATCAGAAGTTAAATAACCATCAGCTTCTTTTAATAATTTTTCATCATTAACACTTTGAAGTGAAATAAGACTTTTTCTTGAATTATCAGATTTTAAAAATAAATGTTTAGAAACAATGGAAAATTTATTTTTTTCACATTTATCATTTTCTGAATCTTGTAAATTCATTTTTAAATTTTGAGGAAATGAAAAAATTCTATTATGAATTTGATTATTATAATTTAAAGGTGAATCATTTGAAACTTTTGAAATAAGAGATTTCATTTTAGTACTATTATCATTATTGTTATTATTATTATTATGAAAATTCTTTTTAAATTCTTTTGAATTAATTCTCATCGTTGAAAAATCATTTGAATCTAAAATATTATTATTTGAATTATCATAAATAATATAAGGACCAGATTTATTATTTGAATTATTATTTTTATCATTATTTTTCTTATCAATTAAATAAGATAAAACAGGTAAATTAATACTTTTATTTGTTTTAGTATCTAAAACTTCAGAATTATTTGATTTATCAACTGGAATATTAATTGAATTAGAATTTTTTTGACCAGATAAAAATTGATTATATAAATTCTTTGAATTTCCAGTATGAATTGTACTTTGAGTTGGAGTAAAAAAGTTATTTTTACCTTTATTATAATTTCTACTTTTTTCTTCTTTTATTCTTGATTGAGAAATTGATATTTTTGAACTTATATCACTTGAAGGTTTTGTATTTGTTTGAATATAAAGTGTATTTGGTCTTTTTCTATTTCTTTGAGTATTAAATCCATTTGAATTAATATAATTTGATTCATATAATTTATTATAATTACTGTCATTGTTATTTAATCCTTTTGTTAATTTTGCTCTTGTTTTAGGATTTTTTATATTTTTATTAAAATTTAATATATTTGAATTCATTCTATATGTTTTTAAATAATTTTCTTCTTCATTTTGTTTATTTAATGAATTTTTTTCTAATAAAGAATAACTTTGAGAAAGTCTATGAAATGAGTTTCTATTTTTTTTTTTATTATTAAATTTTTTTATTTTATTATTTATTATTGAATTTTCTGTTTTAAATGTCATATAACATTTATTATTAGTTACAGGATAAAATGGACAATTATCACCTTCTCTTATTTGATATAAAATTTTTAAAGCTTCTAAATATGTTTCTTTAAATTTATAATCATCGTATAATCTTAAATATGTTTTTGGTGTTCTATAACTTTTTGTTTGTTTTAATTTTGGTCTTTTAATAAATAAAATATTTTTTCTCCATTTTTGAAAATAATCTAATTTCTTTATTTTAATATTTCTTGTATAGTAAATTAATAATTTTTTTAATAATTTTTTAACTATTATATTATCATTTTCCATAAAGTTGTTATATATTTGAGTTGATAATTCTAATAATGTTATTTTTTATATTTTTACTTTTTGGATTTGATTTTTGTAATAATTGAGTTAATACTTTTGAAATTGATTTTATTTCATTTGGATTATTGTTACTTAATCTGAATTTTGATTTATTATCTATTATTCCGTTTTTAATAAGGAAAGTTGATAAATTTTGAAAGTAATTTATCATTTTTTTTTATTAATATTTCAACATTTCGATTTTTTATTTTTTATAAAATTATATTTGTAAAAATGATTAAATATAACAATATTTTAACGACTAATAATAATTTATTATATAAATAATATATTTTATTTAGTTTAAAAAACATTGAAAAATATAAAGAATTTTAAATAAAATTTCAAAAAGTATTTTATAAATATAATTTTTATAAAGGACTAATGTTAATCATTTATATTTAATTAAACTAATAATTTCATATTTCTTTTTTTTAATTTCCATATACAAAAATAATTAAACAATTTTTAAACAAATTATAATAAAGAAAAAATATAACTTACTTAAATATAATTTAAATATTTTAATAATAATAATGATAAACACAAAAAATTCTCGTCCAAATAGCGCAAATATTTCAAATTCACATAAATCAATAAATTTACTTCAAAGTCCAAAAATATCATCAACAAAATTTAGAAGAGATATAATAATTGATTCAAATATTAATAAAAATAAATTATTTTCATTAAATGATATAAATGATAAAATAACTAATCAAAGAGGGACAGAATTACCAATTCAATATAAAAGAAGAAGTGAAATAGAATTAGATGAATTATTTACAATTAAAGAATATAAATCATATAAAAAAGAAGATAAAGAAAGTAAAAAAAATAAAACTTTAAAAAAAGAACATTTATCATTTGATGAAAGAAAAAATTTAAATAATCCAATAAAAAATAGTACAAATGATATAAGTATAAATAATTTAACAATTGATGAAAATAAAATAAAAAGACCACAAACTTCAATAACATTAAGAAAAAAAAATAAAAATTTTTCAAATGAAAATTTAAATAATAAGCCTACTAAATCAATAAAACAAAAAATTAAATATAAACCAATTCATACTGAAAATGATTATTACTTACCAAAAAATTATATACATTATTATAAATTTGTTACAAATCCAGAATTTTATAAAGAGAAAATAAATGATAAAATACAGTCAATTACTCCACATTATAAATTAATAAATTATAAAGAAATAAAAGCAAAAGCTTCAGAAAGTGATATTTTTATGCAAAAAGAAATAAAAGATTCAAGAGAAATTAATTATAATTCTTTTAGAGAAAGAAAATCAAATAATAATTATTATAATGAAAGTGATATATTTAATAGAAAAAAAGATTTAAATGATTTTGAAAAGAAAAAAACAGGAGAAAAGTTTTTATTTAAATCAGAATTAGCAAAAAATAAAATATCAAATATTGCGGATTCAAATAGTGATTGGGAAGCAAAAAAATCATTATTAATAACATCAAAAAATCTTCCTAGTACTAAATATAACATTATATCACCAAGATTAATAAATCATATTCCTATTAAAAGTGATATTATTAAATATAATAAAACAAAAGGAATAGATGAATTTATTGATTTAACAAGAGTAACTTCAAGTAATCCTAATTTAGATTATGTTAAAGTAATAAAAGAAAATCCTTATGCTTTTAGAAAAGTTAGAGAAATGTGTAATGATTATTATGAATCTTATAATCCTGGTAAAAATATTTTAAGAAAACCTTTTTAATTAGAAAAAATATTAAATTCAATATTATTTATTTATTAATAAAAAATTACTTAATTTATGTTTTTTAATTATTGAAAAAAAACAAAATAAAATAAGAAATTTTTTTATAATTACAAGTAACAATTTTTAAATATAAAAATTAAAAAAATTAAATTTAAAATAATTTATTTTTAAATTGAATATTTTTCTATTTATAAAATAATTTAATAAATGAAATGATATTTCCTTAAAATTAGATATGGGTCATATAAATGGTTGTTGTCATGGTAAAATTTATTAAATAAAAATTAGGAAAAGTTATATATAATGCAGAAATAACAATTGAAAATAAAACTAAATTACTATTAAACAATAATGAATTATTTTCTAATATTACTTTGGAATTACCAAATGTAAATATAACAAAAAATAATTCAAATAATTATAATTTTGGAAGAATAAGAAGTTTAAATTTTTCAGGTTCAGCAATTACAAATAAAAGTGGAGAATATATATTAAATCAAATATATATGCAAAAAAAAATGCTAGAATCAAAAAAATCAAATTCAAAAAGATCAAATAGAAATATTAATTTTTATATAACTAAAAAAGAAAATAAAAATAATAATTTATTAATACCAATAATTGAGAATAATAATCAAATAGAAAACATAAAAAAAAATTTAATTGAACCTTCGTCATTGCCAAAATATATAAATCACATGATGTCAAAAAATGAAGAAAATAATATAAGAAATACATTAAAAAATCACTTTTTATTTAAAAATATAAATGATAATGTAATAAATATATTAATAAATCAATTAATATATTTACCTTTAGCAAAAGGGAGAATTGTTTATGAAGAAGAAGACACTGGGAATTTTTTTTTTATTATATCTTCTGGAATAGTTAAATCATATGAAAAAAAAGAATTAAAAAAAATATATTATCCTTGGAATTGTTTTGGAGAATTAAGTTTATTAACAAAAAAAAAAAGAGAAGAGACTGTAATTTGTGAAGAAAAATGTGAATTATTTACTTTAGATAGTGAAACATTTATTGAAATACAAAGAACAATTACTGAAAGTATTTTAAAAGAAAGATTTAATTTTTTAAATACAATTTCAATTTTTAGAACACTTGATAATATTAATAAATATAATGTTGCTCAAAAAATAAAAATAAAATATTTTAAAGAAAATACTAAAATTATTAATCAAGGGGATATTGGAAATAATTTGTATATGATTAAAGAAGGTTTAGTTTCAGTTAGAATTAATGAAATTGAAATTAGGAAATTAAAAGATAATAATTATTTTGGTCAAAATTCACTTTTAATTGATATGAAAAGAAGTGCTGAAATTTTAACTATTACAAATACTATTTGTTATGAATTATCAAGAGATGATTTAATTGAATCATTAGGAAAAAATTATATTGATGTTATTTTATTTAATTTTTTTCATCATTGTATTAATAAGAATGATAATTTAAAAAATATTTTTATTGAATGTTTAATTCAAGATTTATTTAATACTTTTAGTATTAAATTATATAATAAAAATGAAAAAATTTATGATATTAAAAATGAAGATTATTTAAAATCAAAAAGTAAAAGATTAATAATATTAATTGATGGTTCAATTAAAAATGAAAAAAATAATAAAATAATAGCAATTAAAGAAGATATAATAGGAGATATTTTTTTTAATGAATATAATAAAGAAATATTAAATGATTTAATAGCATTTCCAGATTGTATAACATTAGAATCAGAAATATCAAAATTATGTAAAATATTAAAAATAGATTTAAATATAGAAGAATCATTAAATATATTAAATAATATATCAAATTTAAAAAAAATATATTTATTTAAAAACTTATCAGTTCAAACTTTAGAATCTCTTTCTTTGAAATTAAGAGAATATAAATATGATGAAAATAAAATAATAATTGAAGAAGGAAGTTTAGATGATTCATTTTATTTAATTTCAAAAGGTAGAGTTCAAATAATTCAAAATGGAAAATTTATTCGTAATTTAGAAAGTGGAAGTTGTTTTGGTGAAAATGTATTATTATCATATCAATCAACTATTCCAACAAAATACACAATTAAAACATTAGAAAAAGTAATTTGTTTTATATTAAAAAAAAGTGACTTTGATAATATTATTGAAGATAAAAATATTAAAAATATTAAAAATTACTTAAATAAAATATTTTCTTTACAAGATACATCAATTAATTTATCAGATTTATATTATATTAAATCTTTAGGAAAAGGAAAATTTGGTACTGTTACTTTAGTACATAATCAAAAGAATAAATATGCAATAAAAGCAATACCAAAAAAAATAGTAGAAAAACAAAAAATATTATCAAAATATATCTTAAATGAAAGAAATATAATGTTATCTTTAGATCATCCTTTCATAGTAAAAATGGTAAAAACTATGAAAAATAATAATTTTTGTTTTTTCCTTTTAGAATATATAAATGGTAAAAATTTAGATGAATATTTATCAACAAGATTAATGAAAAAAAATTTAAAAGAAACTCAATTTTATTCAGGAAGTATAATTTTAATATTAGAATACTTACAAAAAAATTATATTGCACATAGAGATATAAAACCAAGTAATATAATGATTGATTCAAATGGATATTTAAAAATGATTGATTTTGGTACTTCAAAAATATTAAGAGATTATACTTCAACTCTTATTGGAACTCCTCATTACATTCCACCTGAAATCTTACTTGGAAAAGGTTATTCTTTAAGTTGTGATATTTGGTCTGTTGGAATTTGTATTTATGAGATTTTTTATGGTTGTTATCCTTTTGGAAATAAAATTAATGAAATTATTGAAATTTATAAAGAAATTTTAAATAAGAAAATTTTTGATTTAACAAAAAATAATAATTATTGTTTTATTAATAATTTAATTAAAAGTTTACTTAAAAAGAAAGTTAATAAAAGATTGTGTAATGTTAATTTAATTAAACAAAATGAGTTTTTTAAAGATTTTAGTTTTAGTGATTTAATTGATTTTAAAATTACTCCTCCTTATATTCCTATTTGTAATGAGATTAATTATAGATTTTTTGATAAAAAAAATAAATATGAAGATGTTATTATAAATCATATTTCTGATGATAATTTTAATAATAATGATAATTATGATTTTATTGAATATGATGAAAATTGGATTGATGAATTTTAATATTTTTTTTTAATATATTTAAATTGGTTCATATGTATATTTTATTTGTTTAAATTAATGTGTGAGTATTATTATTATTTTTATATAAAGTTTTATGTATTTTATTGTGAATATAATGTTATTTTTTTTAAATTTTTATATGATTTATTATGATAAATGATATATTGATGAATTAAATATGATTATTTTTTGAAAACAGTAATGTTATTATAAAGAAAAATAAAAATAGGATATTTTTTAAATTATGTATATATAATAAGTTTAATAATTTTAAATATAATTAAATTTATATTAACTGGAAACATTAATTAAAAAAAAAGTAATAAAATCAAAAATTATTTAAAATAAATAAATGTTTTCAGGAGTATTTACAAGACCAAAAGTAGATATTTTAATAGATGTTCCAGAAGGAAGAAAAAACGGAAAAATTGAAGAATCAAATGGTGAAATAATAAAATTACCTTTTTTAGAAGAAGACGAACAAGTATCTGGAAAAATAATAATAAATTGTTCTGAATGTAGAGACTTTGAACATAAAGGAATACATTTAGAATTATTAGGTATAATAGAAAATATTACAGATCCAAAAGATGTATTTAAATTTTTATCTTTAAATACTGATATTGAGTCTTTTGGTATTTTAAAAAATGAAATAAATACTTTTCAATTTGATTTTAAAAAAGTACAAAAACAATATGAATCATATAGAGGAGAAGCAAGAAATATAAAATATATTTTAAGATTATCAATTGATACTAAATTTAAAACTTTAATTTATGAAAAAGAATTTTTAGTAATGAATAAAAGACCAAAATCAATATTAAATAAAAATAATAAACCAATTAAAATTGAAGTTGGAATTGAAGATTCGTTACATTTAATTTTTCAATTAAATTCAACAAATTATAGTATTAATGATATTTTAATTGGTAAAATTATTTTTAAACAAATATCAATTAGAATGAAAAAAATGGATATTCAAATAACAAAAAAAGAAATAATTAATATTGATAATAATAATAATGAACCTTTAAGTAAAATTTTAGCACTTTTTGAAATTATGGATGGTGGTCCAATTAAAAATGAAGAAATTCCTATTAGATTATTCTTAAAACCTTATAATTTAACTCCTTCTTTTGAAAATAATAGATTTTCTGTTAAATATTTTGTTAGCATTGTTTTAACTGATATTGAAGATAGAAAATATTATAAACATCATGAAATTTCTGTTTTTAGAATTGAAAAAGAAAAAAAATGTTGAAAAATAATATTTTTTGTGAAATTAAAAATTTTATTTCAAATAAATTGACTTCTAATATTATTTATCTGTTCAAAATTAATTATATTTATTTGATGATTTGGTATTTTTATATAATTAAAATAGTTATTTAATTTTATTTAAATTAAAAAATATTTTTTTTGATTTATATAAAATTATATTCATTATATAAACTTTATTTAGTATATCTTTTTAAACATTTTTAAATATTAAATTATTTTTCTTTTTTGCAAGAATTGTTTCAAATAAAAAGTTTCTAAAATTCCAATAACAATCATAATAATAATCATAACAATTCCATAATAAAATAATTTATTACAAACACTATCTAACATAACTTGAGTTAATTTTTCCATTTCTCTAATAAAATTACTTTTATTATTTAAAGTACTAGTTTTCTCAACTAATTTTTCAATTTCAACATCAATTGGTTTTAAATCTTTAGTTCTTGCAATAGAAGAATAATCTTTTGCAGCAACTCCATATCTTAAATTATAATTAATATAAGTTGGTTTAATATCATAATTATATATGCAAATTTCATAATATCCTTGTTGATATGTTGTAAATGGATATTTAAATGAGTAATCATTTATTTTTGATAATTGAAATGAATCAACTTTTTGAGTTAAGGTAAATTGTATTTTTGATAAATTTGATGTTATTTCATATATTACTAATGTTTTTGATGGAAAAAAATCTTGAAGACATTCTTTTTCTCCTTTTTCTAAACGAAACATGTATTTTGATATTTGACATGATGTTAATTTTAAGATTGTTATTATATTTAATATTTGAAATAAAATTTTTTTCATTTTATTATTTTTTTTTTAAAATTATATTATAATATATATAAATATTATATATAAATTTAATATTTAGTAAAATATTTTAAAAAAGTCATTTTCTTCTTCTTTTGTTTTTATACTGTATCTTTCTGGGAATTTTTCTTTTATTATTTTATTTATATTAAATTTTTCTTGAATTAATGTAAATTTATCTATTAAAAAATATAATCTTTCATTAATATCATTTGTTTCAATTTTTAAATCATAAGCAATTAAATAAATTAAATCAATAAATCCATTAAAATCAATTACTTCTATTTCATTATTATTTTTTTCTAATGATAAACTTAAATAAAAAAAATATTCATTTAAATATGAATAATTTATTACAGATGGAAAAAGTGCATATTCTTTGGTAAATTTAAATAATTGATTGAAATTTAAATAATCAGTATTATTTGAATAATAAGAAAATAAAGGAAATAATGAATTTTTTAAATCATTAATAATTTCTATATCTTTTTCTTTATATGATAAAATTTTTTCAATTTTTTGTTGAAATTGTGTTAATGAATTAATAAATTTAGAAGTTCCTTTAAAAATATTTTGAGTAATTAAAAGATCAATTGATTCTTTTGTATTATATTTTCTAAAACAAATTCTTGATAATATTTCTTGACAAATAATAAAACCTTCAAATATTATATAATTATTATTTTTTTTCACAATTGAACTACTTAATTTTGGATTAATTGAATCATTTAAATTATTATTAAGTGTTAATAATTTATTATTTGTATTATAATTTGGATTAATTGTAGTTCTTAAATTTATATTTTCATTATTTTCATTTTCAAAAGATAAATTTGCTAATTTTGTAAAAATAATATCAACTTCATTTTTAGATAATAAATAAGATGGTTTTATAATTCCATTATTTTTATTTTCTTCATAAAAATAATTGGAATAAGGATTTTTAATTAGTTGACAATAATTTAACATATTATGAAATGCAGAATTTTTCATAGTTTTTCTATTTGAAATATTACCATAACTACATAAACCTGTAAATATTTTTTTTAAATCATCACCATATCTTTCTTTAATATAATCTGTAAATTTAACTAAATCTAAATAATTATTATGATAATTAATTAAATCATCTTCATTTATATCATCATTTGGTTTAAATGATCTTCCTATAATAAAATCTTTTTCATTATTATCTTTCATTATTGACATTGTATTAGTTTTTAATAAACAAGATGAATTTACTTTAGTAATTAAGTTATTTACATTTCTATTAGATAAAGTTATATTATCTTTATTATGATTTTTTGAATTTTCTTTTGGAATGTTTAAAAATCCTTTACTTAATTCTATTTTTTTTAAAAACATATTAAATTTTCCTTCAAATGTTTTTATTTGATTATTAAATCTTTCAGCTTCTTTTGTATTAATATTTAAAGGAGTATATGCATTATCTGCTATTTTTATTAATAATCTAATAAATTTAAAAAAATTGAAATGATTACCTAATATATTTAAATTGTTTTTTTCTACTTTAATCATATAATCTAAATTAATATTTTTTATTAAATTTAAATAAAATTCTTTTTCATTTCTTATTATATCATCAACATCAAAGTTATTTATTTCACTTTGGTATAAAGATAATAATAAAGATTTTGTAATTAAACCTGGTGAAATATCAAAATCTTTAGCAAATTCAAATATTTTTTTTTCACTGTTAGAAATAATAAAATTCATTTCTTGAGAAATAGAAATTTCATGTTTAAAATACATTTTATATATATCAAATAAAACTTTTGCATTTTTTTGTATAATTAAAATAATATTATTTTCATGTATATAATCATCAATATTTTTATTAAACCCAATTAAAGAATTATTTAATACTTCATTTTGAAGATTAAAAATTTTATTATATAAAGGTAGTATATATTCATTTATTAATTGAAGTGTATTTCTCTTTTTATCATCAGAAAAAGAATATCTTTTCATTGCAATTTTCATTAATACATTTAAAAATTGATGAAAATTTAAAGAATTATTTTTTGATTCTGATGAAAAAATAATTTCTAATTCTTGTTTTGATAAAGGATCATTTGATATAACATTATTTTTATTTGAAAGAATATTACAATCTTCTAATAATTTTATATATTTAATTGATTTTAAAGTTTTTATATTTAATCTTTCTCCAAATTGACAATAAAATTGAAAAAGTTTTTCAATTTTATTTAATACTGTTTCTAATATCATTGTTATAGAATCTCTTTTAGAACATTTATTTATAGATGACATTTAATTTACTTTTTTTAAATTTAAAAATATGAAAATATTTTTAATTTAATATTGTTCTAAATTAAATATATATGAATAAATATTATAAATTTCTTTATTAAAAATCAGGAATAATTATATATGATTATTTTTTAAATTCAAATATATTTGACTTAAATCTTCTATCAAATCTAGATGATATTTTTTGTTTTGATTGATAATTAAATTTCAAATGAGAAAATTCACTTTCTTCTTCATCTATGTCACTATTAATTTTTCTTTTTCCTCTTGATGAATATTTAGGATAAAAATTATTATTAAATAAATTATTATTATTTACAGAATTATAACTTTGAGTATTAAGTCTATTAATTAATTCGCTCTTAATATATTTAAAATCATCATTATCTTTTTTTGATAATGTTTCTTCTTCATCATTTTCTGTTTCTATTTTCTTTTTTGGAATTGTTAAACTTTTTTCTTTTGAATATTGTTGTGTATTTATTTTATGATTATTATTATTATTATTATCAATATTTTCATCTTTTTTTGTTGTTTGATTATCATTTAAATTATCTTTACTATTATTACTTATTAGATGAAAATTTTTATTTGAATTTTTATTTGAAGTACTTAAATTTGAATTTTTATTTTTATTACTCAAATAATTTTTTAAAGTTGATAAATTATTATTAGGATTTTCTTCAAAATACTCATTTTTGCCTTCTATCATCTTTTCAAAATTATTTTTTTCTTCAAAATTTTTCTGATCATAAATATTATAAGTATATTTCTATATAAAAAATATAATATTATAAATTAAAATTTACAGATAAATCTGGTTTATTATTACAACATCCCATTATATTTTATTTAAATAATTAAAAAAAAAGAAAGAAAAATTATTAAATAATAATATATATTCAAATTTATAAAAAATATTTCAAGAAAAAAAAATTATTTATGATAATTATAATTAAAATTCAAATTACTTTTAGAATCAGAATAAATTGAATTATAATTAATAGAATTTTTTGAATCAAAAATAGATTTATAACTAGAAACTTTATTTAAATTTTGAAATTTATTTTCTTCATTATCACTTGAAAAAGGAGAATAATTATTTAATAAATTAATTGTTTTCATTAATAAATCACAATGATAATTTGTTTTTTGTTGTGGAGAAAATAATTTTGTTGTTTGTATATTTCCTTTATAAAAGTTTATTTTATTATCATAATGATTGAAAACTTTTAAATCTGATTTTGAAATAATATTATTTGTTAAGGTTGCTTTATTTTCAATTGTTGAATTATATTTGATATCAGATTTCTTAGTTGTATTATTTGAATCAAATTTTGAAAAATATGATGATATTACTTTTTCTTTTTTATTTTCAGAAGAAATATGAAAATTTATATTTTTATGAAACTTTGAAATTTTAGATTGAGAAATATTAAATTTATTTTGGTTTTTATTTTTAATTAATTTAATAATATAATTTTGTTCTATTTTTATCGAATATTTAATTTTAGATGATGATTTTTTTTTTATTAAATTATTATTTTTTATTTGTTTGTTTGATTTTTTCTTTTTTTTTTTTTTTGTTTATATTATTTCCTTTTAATAAATTTTCATCAGAAAAAATTCTTTCTAATTTTATTTCATTATTTTTCTTTGAAAAAACAATTTCTGAAATCTTTTTTCTTCTATTATTTTTTTTATTATTGAATAATAAATCTAATTGTTTTTTTATTTTATTATCCAATAATTCTTCATTTTTATATTTATTTAAAAAATAATTTGCTTGTTCATTATTAAAATATTTTTCAATTAAACTTTTGATAATATATTTAATAATTAAATATGATTTTGAATAATATTCAATTTCAATATTTGATATTGAAATTTCTTCAATTAAATTTCTTATTATAAGATAAATTTTTTCAATTTTATTAATAATTTTTTTGTTATTTTCATAATAAACAATTCCTTGAGAAAAATAAAAATATAAAAAATCATATTTATTATACATATTAAGATTATAATTTAAAATTTTAAGACATTCATTTCAAATAATCTAATTTCATTAAATGAAAAAAAATATTTATTATTTATTATCTCTGAAAATTTTCTAATTAAAAATATTATATTTGATATTAATGACTCATTTTCCCAAAATTTAAAAGAAATAATAAAACAAATTAAAGCAATTTTCATATAATCTCTTTCAACTTTTGGAGAATATAAATTTAATATTAAATCAAAATAATTTATTATTTTAAAAATTATTAAAGATTTAATAATTTTAATTTCTTTGATAGAATAAATATATTATTAACTAATGAATTTCTTAAATCAATATTAAATTTAATATTATCATTACTATTACCCCAACTAAAATATTTACTTAATTTTACACAATTTTTTTTCATATCTTCATATATTTTAATATATGGAATTTCATAATTTAATTTAAATTTTGGATGTATAAAAACATTTTTTTTAATCTTCATTAAAATTTAAAATTAAGATTATAACTTGATTTCTTTTAATTTTTTCCAAAGAATTTTATTTTCTTTAGAAGGCAATTCAAATAAATAATCATATTTATCAATATTTTCATATCTTGGAAAAATTCTTTCAAAACTTCCAGAAGGTCTTAAAAATTCACAAATAGATTCATCAATTTTTTTTTCAATATCATTCATATATTTACATTCTTTTTCCAAAGGAATATTATTAATATGATTATAAGGTTTTAAACCAAGTAAATTATATAAATCAGTAAACATTTTAGTCTTTAATTTTTTATTTAAATCACTTTCTATATTTAAACTTGGATTATAATTAAAATCTATTAACCAAGGTTTTAAATTTGTGTCTATTAAAATATCAAAAGCGTATAATTCAAATAAATTATTTTCTTTCATTTTTATTTTTTCTTCTGCATTTAATTCTATATTTGATACAGAAATTAATGATTTAATTGCAATATCTTTTATTTTTTCTAATATTATATTATAATTAATACCATTTGATATTAAATATTTTTTTAATATTAAAATACTCCAAGTATTACTATCTTTTGATTTAGAATTAGAATTAATTTTATAATTTTTATTCTTTTTATTTATTGATGATGTTGTTAAATGAATAAATAAATTATCAATTTTATCTAAATCTAAACTATATTTTTCACTTGCAATTCTTGTTAAACCATCTTCATATAAATATAATCTTAATGGATTATGTGAAGTTACTAATAAATAATATCTTAAATCAAATTTTTTACCATCTATTAAAAGAGGATTTGATATATATTCACTTAAAATATTATTTTTATGAACTTCATTTATATTTTTAAATATTTTAATACCTTTTCCATTTGATGTATCTTTTGATTTAATTATCCATAAATCATCTTTATTTAACTCATAATTATTAAATCTAGTAAAAGCATTTATTGCATCTTTTGGAAAAATAAAAGTAAATGGCATATAATTATATTCACTTTGATATTTTTCATACATTATTCTATAATTTTTATATAAATTAGAATTTATTGCCAATTGACTATATGTTATAAAATGATTATGTTTTTGATATTTATTTAATGTATCCATATATAATAATAATAATTTATTAGACCAAATTAAATTTACATTTTCATAAATTTTTGATTGTATAATATTATTATATTTTAAAGGTTCATTTACACAAAAATAATGATTTTTTTTATTATTTGGTATGAAATAAAGAACCATATATCTTTTATCTATTATTTCTTTTTCTTTAATAATATAATTATTATTTATATATTGTTTTTCTTCAATTAAAGGAGGATATAAAAAAAAAATTGTTCTTTGTTTACATTTACATTGTTCTAAAGGTTTAATCATTTTTAATTTTTGAGATGAATATTTATTTAATTCTGGATATTTGTTTATTATTTCATTTATTTCTTCTTCAGTTCCATTTAAACTACATTTCTCATTATTTAAATTTTTAATATAATTTTTAATCTTTATCTCTTCATTTATATTATATTCTCTCCAACAAGAATTTTTTTTATTAAGAAAACAATGTAAATTATTATTTTCAATATAATAACTTAAATGATAAAAAGGATTACTTTGATTTAAACATTTTTCTTTAAAAAAAACACAATAATAATCATTAAATTTTTGAATAAAATTACATCCACTAAAACTTTGACTAAACCAATTAGTTTCTTCAAAAAAAGAAATAGTAAGCATAGAAATATGATTATTATAAGTATTATTTTTTGAATTTAACATAATATCATTTAAATTTAAATTTCTACTCCAATGAGGACTAAAAAAATCAGGTTCTAACGAAGCTTCAATTTCAATTCCATTTAAATATTTATCTTTTAATATAATTCTACCTGATAATAAAGTTTTAACTGTTGCTAATTTTGCAATTTTAATATTATTATCAATATTTTCATAATAAATTGAAGATTTATATTTATTTAAATTTGGTAATTGTTTCATAATATTTTTTGTAAAACCTAAAATATGAAAAATTTGATGCATAATTTCAATTATTATATATTGATTATTTTCTTCATTTAAATTTAAGTATTTATTTGATATTTGTAAATATGAAATTATTGGTCTTAAATTTATACTTGAATAAGCACAAACTCCTCCTCTTATATCATTTATCTCATTATCTATAAATGGTATTATTAATAAATCTGAATTTAAACCTTTTTCTATATTTGTTTTATTATATTTTTCAAATTTATTTTCACAAAGTAATTTTATGTTTTGAGTTGTTTTTATTTTTATTTTGTTATTTGCTTCTAATAATTTTGAAAAATAATTTGAAACTTTTTCAAATTTTTTATTTAAATTATTTATTTCATCTTGATTTAAATTTGAGTAATCGAAGGTTATTTTTAAGGAATGAGAATTTTCTGTTATATTTTTAATTGGAATTAAATTTAATTTTTTATTTGGAGTTTCTTCAAAGTTACATGATGAAAAAATTATTTTGATAATTTGAAGAAGTAACAAAATTTTAAAAATAATTTTATTATTCATTTTATATTTTTTTGTCTAATTTTTTTCTAAAATTTTTTTAAATAATTATATTTATATATAATTAAAATTATTTATCTTTATTAGTAATTTTTATTAAAAATATCTTGATTTTTTTTTAATTTTAATTGATAATCTTCATTTTTAAAATTGGTCCTTTTAACTAATTTCAAACGTTTATTCTCCTTTTGATAACCTTCATTAATATTATTACTTTCTTTTGGTAAGTCTAATTTTATTTTTTTAATTATTATATATATTGTATTTTCTGAATTTAAACAAAGTTGTGCTTTCTTATTACGTTTTTTTTTTTTATATCTCAAATAAGAAATTTTGTCAAATTTTTTTTTTTTTCGTTTAATATTATAATTATATAATTGATATAAGAAATCGTTTCCTTTTTTATAAAAAAAATTTATATATAACTCATTACTTAAATCTTTTAAATTACCAAGCTGATATCTATAACCCTCTTTTGAATAATTATTATTATTTAAAATAGATATAACTATATTTGCTCGATTAATATGATATTTAAGATAATTATTATTATCATATGATGAAACTTTATTTAATTCTTCAAATTTGTTTTTTTCAATAATAAATAAAGTATATAATAATGTACCTAAACTATGACATTCATCTAAAGCAATTGTTTTAGATAATTTTATATTAGAAATTTCATGAATTATTTCTTCTAAAATTGGAGTTCTCATTAATTGACCTCCCATTTCTATTCTCCAAATTTGATTTTTTTTTACTTTATTATAAAATAACTTAAATTTATTGTTAAATTGTTTTTTTTCTTTTTTAATTAATTTTTCAAATTCTTCTTTTGTTATTTCCATAGAAAAGTCAATATCACCTTCTAATGCATCAATATTTATTAATGCACTATCATTTATTGTTAAATTCTTTCTTGCCTTTTCAATTTCATCATATAATCTAAATTTATTTCTCCCATTAACTTCTAAAGATTTGTTATTTTTTATCTTAAAATATTCTAAACATCTTTCAAATATTCTATCATTAAAATCTCTTCCTCCAAGAAAAGGAATATTTTCAACT
>JAJMZS010003158.1:0-37138 GCA_023807205.1 Isotricha prostoma
AAGATGATATTTAAATGGAATATTTTTGGGATAATCAAAAAGATGCTTGGGTTTCTTTTTATTCTCTTTTTTTTTTTTTAGTTAATTAATATTAAATATGAGCCGGCTTGCCGGACTTAAACTAACTAACTGTTTCAATTTTTTTTAAAATAATAATTATTAAATATTAAAATTATATTTTTAAATATTTTATATTAATTTTATAAATTCGATTTAATAGTTATTTAATTTAAAAAGAAATTATAATTTAGATAATAAGTAAAAGTTATATATAAAGAATTAAAATAAATCTATTAAGATAATTTTCTAAAATAATATTTCTATTACATTTATTAATCTTTTTCCTGTTGTGTATTAATCTTATTAAAATTTGTTATTTTTAAAATCTAGAAACAATTTGAGATTTTTTAAATACCTAAATTTCTATAATCTTCATTATTTATAATATTCATTTAAAAATATTATAAAAGAAAAAAATCTTATATAAAAGATAATCATAATTATCTATTTTTAAAAAATTTTAAAAAAAAACAATAGATTTTTTATATATTCCATGTTTATAAAATATTATTGAAATAATAATATAATTATATTAGATTTTTATTACTCATTTTTTTTATTCTATTTTCTAATTTTCTAATATTATTATATATATTTTCTCTTTTCTTAAAAATTTTTTCTTGAAACTTAATAAAAAAACCAATTCTATTATTTAATGAAACAAATTCTTTAGAAAAATTAGTAGATATATAACCTTCATTTGATTTTAATTTCAAAATTTTATTTTTAAGTGGACTAAGAAGTTGAAAATCATTCATAATTTTATTATAATTGTATCCGTTGTAATTTTTAGTGATAATCTCAACATACATTTGAATAATTTCTTTAGCTAAGTTTTTTTTTTCTTCTAAATTTTCTGTTTTTTCCAAAATATCTAACATTCTCTTTTCATGAAGTTCTAAACTTAAAAAATTAGTAATAGTAACAATAATCATACTAGTAAGAAAAACACCACTTAAACAACTAAAAACACTAATAATTCTTCCTCCTAAAGTTTTAGCAGTAATATCACCATAACCAACAGTAGTCATAGTAATAAGAATTAACCAAACTGCATCAATATAACTATCAAAAATATCATTTGCAGGTCTTTCAAAAATTCTAACACCATAAGCCATAGTAAATAATATAATTAAAAATCCTGAAATATATAATTGAATTGGTTTATATTGTGCAAAACATTTTAAACAATATAATAATGAATTTTTACATGAATATTGACGACATATATATTCTGATTTTACTGTCATAAAAATACTTATATGTAATAATGTTACAAAAATGAAATATGTTCTTAATAGTAAAAATACTAAGAAAATTGAATTTAAAGAATAATATATTATTGTACCATCATCATCATTTGTTTCTTTTATTTTTATATTTTGAAATATATGAGATGGTTGTAAAATAAAGAAAACAAAATATAAAATAATTATAATATATCTATTTGTATTCGTTAATGTTGCTCCTTCATTTTCAATTTTTAAATCAATATCTTTTTTTAATTTTATTTTTTCTTTTAAAATAATTGCAATGAATAATAATACTGATTGAATATTAAGAAAATATAGTATAACTGTATCAGAAATTGTTGCTTTTTCTTTATTTCCAACAAATGTTTTTTCATAATAAAGAATTCCTGTAAAAATAGATAAAAATGCAATAACGCAAATTAAAATTTGAATATTTATTAATTTTCTATAATATTCTAAATTTGTTTGATGTTGATATTGTTTTTCAACAATGAAATTTTTTCCTGCAAGATGTTCATAAATATTATGGAATTTACGAATTATATTTAAATATCTTGATTTTTTTTTAATTTTTTTTATGGCTTTTGCCTTGTAAAAATTTTTAATATTTATAATTGGTACTTTTCTTATTGTAGGATAATTGTGAACCTTTCCATAAGTTGATATTGATATTGATGAAGATGAAGATGAAAATGAAGATGATGATACTAATTTACTATCATCGTTTTCTTTTTCTTTGTTTTTTTTATCATCATTTTCTTTCATATTTGATAATTCATTTTCATTTTTTGTTTTTTTTGATTTTTTTTTCTTTATTTCAATGTCTAAAATTAAACTCTTCTTTTCTTCATTATCAGGAAATGAGTTTTCTTGAATTTGTGTTTTTTTTTTATTTAATGTTAATATTTCATCATTTTTGATTTTTCTTTTTTTATTTTTTTTATCATCCATTTTTTATAAAAAGTATAAAAATTAATTAATAGTTTTTAAATCTTAATAATATAAATAATGATAACTAATTTAAAAATTAATATATTAATTAAAAATTAATCATCAAAAGGTGTTGGAATATTTTCATTATTATAATTAATATTATTATTATTATTAATATCATTCATATTATAATGGCTAAAAAAGATTATATTAAATTTTACTTTAAAAATTGATAATTGATTTTTGGAATTTGTTGATTTGAAATATTTTTTTTAGGTTGAGGATATGATAAAATATTATTATAATTTACTAAACCTGATCTTAATATTTCATTCTATAATAAATATTATAAAAATAAATTACTTTTATTGAACCTCTTCTCCTATCATTCTCAGAATTTAAAAATTGATTGTTCATAAATTCTTGATTATTAAAACTATTTTGATGTGAATAATGGTTTTGATTAATTATTTGATTATTTACATTATTTTTATTTTGGTAATAAAATTGATTATTATTATTCATATTATTATTTTGATAATAATTCATATTATTTATATTATTTATATTATTTATATTATTTCTATTAAAATTATTTTGATTTAATATATTTTGATTTATTATATTCTGGAAATTGTTATTATTATTATATTGGTTATTGTTTATATTATTTTGGTTAAAATTATTTATATTCATATTATTATTTTGATTAAATTGTTGATTATTAAAATTCATTTGAAAATTATTATTATTATCCAAATTATTTTGAGGGAAATTAAATTTAACATTCATTTGATTTTGTTGAAAATTATTATTATCATCTTTAAAATATTCATTAAATTTAAAATTATTATTATTTGAATCATTATTAAAATTTTCAAAATTAATATTATTTATGATATTTTTATTTTGATTAAAAGTTTTTGAATCATTATTTTTTTCATTAAATTCATTAAAATTATCATTAATATGTTTAGAATCTTCATCATCAATAAACAAATTATCAGCATTTATTTCATTAAATGCCAATGCTCTTTTATCATATTCATCTAGAATTTCTTTTTCTTGTGTAATTTTTTTTTCTTTTTCTTTTTCTTCATGTTGTTTTTTTTCTTTTTCTTTTTTTAAATATTCTTCTCTCTTTTTTCTTAATGTTCCATTGTTTTGTTCTCTTAATAAATCTACAAAATTATTATTAGCAATTTTAAAAGAAAAAACTTTATCTTTAATTTCAACTATTTCACATTTTATTTTATCAATTTGAAATGAGTTTTTAAATAAATTTGATAATTTTTTTTGAGATGAGACTAAAACTTTTGAATCTAAACATAATTTTTTTTTTCCACTTAATCTTGAGTCATATAATTCAATTCTATGATATTTTGAATTTAAATTAAATGACCATATATATAATACTTTAGTACTATATATTTATTATATATTTTATTTATACTAACTAAAAGTTTTCCCAACTTCCTTTTCATAATATTGTAAATTTTCAATATCTAAAAATGATGGTGACGACATTTTTTAATATATTTTTTATAATTAAAAAATAGTAAATTTAAGATTATATAAAATAAAATAATATTATTAAATTGAAAGAAAAAATAAATTAAAACAATTAATCTAAAAATTCAATAATTAATATAATACTTTATATGTATTTTCATTTTGAAAATAAAGGCAAAATTCAACGATAATGAACAATTTATTATAGATAATATATTTTAAAGTGTTACAAATCAATTAAAATAAAATATATATTTTTCATAAAAATACAAAATATATAATAATAAAAATAACTAATAATGAGTTCAAGTACAATAAGACAATTTTTTGAACAAGAAGAAATGAATTCAGATAAACTTGGATCAGTTGATGAAGATTTAAATAGTGATCGTGCCAGTACAAAAGTACTACAAACAAAAGAAAAAAAAAATAAAAAAGTTCAAAGTGGTGAATTTGATGAAAATAATAATAATGAAGAAGAAATTTTTTCAGAATCAAAACAAAATTTAGATTTACTTTCAGAAAATATTTCAACAAGTAAAAAAGAAATAAGTGAAAAAGATAATAATGAATATGAAATAAAAAACAATAATACTATTAAAGAAGAAAATGAAAATGAAGAAAAAAAATCAGAAATAATGAAATTTGAAAGTTATCAAGAAACATTAAATAATTTACATGAGGAAATTGAAATGGAACAAAAAAATTATTCTGAAAATATAAAACAATTACAAATTAATTTATTTAATAAATCAGAAATATTAAAAAAAATTTCACTTAAAAATTCATGTTTAAGAACATCTTTAAATGATTTAAATTCTCAAGTTGATAATATGATTGTTAGTTCTTCTAATAAAAAATATAAAGTTATAAAACATAAAAGTTCAAAAAGTTCACCTGAAATTTTACTAAAAATAAAGGAAAATGAATTAAAAAATTCTAAAGCTTTGTTAAAAATTTTTCAAAAAGATAATAAAAGAATGAAAAAATTATTAAATAATCAAAATGAAATATCAATAAATGATTTAGTTAATAAAATAAAAGAAAAAGATTCTGAAAATCAAAAATTAAAAACAGAAATAAATAGTTTAAAAATATTAAATAATTCAAACAGTAGAAATGAAAGAAGTATTTTACAAAAAAAAATTATGAATTTAAAAACTGAAATAAATAGAAATGAACAAAATTACAATAGAATAAAATTAAATTTTGAAAGAATAGAAAAAATAAATTCAAATAGTCAAAAAGCTTATGCAACTTTTCGTGAAAATACAAAAAAAAAGATTAAAGATAATGAAATAAAAAGTAATAGTCAAATAAAAAATATAAAAAAAATATTATTAATTCCTAAAAGTAATTATTATAATGATTTAAATATAATTGATTCAATTAAAAATTTAAAAAGTGAAATTAAAACTTTATCAAATGATGAAATTGAAATTATGGAAAGATTTTTTGAATATGATAAAGTAAAAATTGAAGAGTTTTTAAAAAAAATTTCAGCAATGGAAAAATATAAATTGATTCATGATAATTTAATTAAAAAACAATCTAAAGAAAAAGATGAAAGTGTTCAAAATAAAAATTTAAAATTAAAATATTTAATAGACGATAATAATTATAAAGATAATAATATTACTTTTTTAAAATCTCAATTAAATGATTATAAAAATACTAAAATTTTTCTTGAAACCAAATTATTAAATATCCAAAATTCAATTAAAAAAGTTAATAAAGTGATAAATCAAATTAAAAAATTTTAATTATTTATTTGTTTATAGAAAGTTTAATTTCAAATATAAATGATTAATATACATTTAATGCTCATAATAAATTTTATTATTTCTCATTTTTTAAACTTAAATTTTATATAATAAAAAAAATATAATATTTAAATATATAATTTAATTGATAAAAAAATTAATAATATTAACACATTTATATATTATTCTTGTTGATCAATAAATTTTTGAAAGAATTCAAAACTCCTTTTATAATAAGTATTTATAGTAAAAGGTACAGTCATTTGAATAAAAGTATCTGGAATTGGAATTCTCATATCAGTTTGATAAAAAGCATTTAAATATAAATAATCATCATCTTGAGAATATATTGCACAATTAATTAAAGTAAAAGCTCTAACAATATTTTCTTTTTTTGGAATTAATTCATATCCTTTATTTTCTTCAATTGATGATTGGTAAATATATAATTTATTATTATAATGAATTGAAAATTTTTTATCTACCATTTCTCTTTGAGAAACTCCAAATATTGGAGAATTATAAATTTGAAGTTGAATAAATGATTTATCTAATCCCTTTTTTTTATCTTCATTTGATATTTCAAAATTTTGTAAAATTTTAAAAGTATTTATATTTTTATCCCATTCTTTTCTTCTTTCTGGTTCTGAATAAACATCAGAAAAATCATCAAGTGTAACATTATAATTATTTTTTCTTTTTGAGTAAAGTTCTTTTTTTAATATTTTATATTTTGTTACACCAAAATAATTTTTTTGAGAAATATCTGAATGTTGACAAATATAAACATTTAAATTGTCACTTTTAAATATATGTAAACCTAAAGGTTTTTTTTCTAAATTATCAATATATGAAATAATATTTTCAACTGAAAAAGATTGTATTAATTTCTTTTCTTCTTCATATAAATATATTTCTGGTATTATATTATTGGAATAATTATTTTTTAAATCATTATTATTTTCTATTTTATTGTTATCTATCATGTTTTGGTTATTTGATTGTGATATTTTTACGTTTGATAAAATATTTTGTATTATTAGATTCGTTTTATATTTTGGAAGACGTAATCTTAATTTTTTAACTTTAGAATTTTTGATTTTTGGGATTATCAATTTTGGTTTTTTTTTTTGATTAATATTTGTAAAAGAAAAAATTTTTTTTAATCTCTCTTGCATTTTAAAATAATTATTTTGTAAAAATAAAAATGACTTTTTATAAATAAATTAAATTAATTATAAGCATAATAAATTACTTTTATTTAAAAAACTTTAATTATTAATTTTTTAATTTTTTTATATTCCATTATATCTTCTGAAATTGCTTTCATTTTTATTGAATTAATATCTTTACTTTTTTTAATTTCATTAGGTTCTGATAAAATTTCAAAAAAATTATTACCTTTATTTTGTTTTTTTATTGTATTATATTGCTCATTTGTAAATATAAATAAAGGCAATCTAATTATTTTAAATCTGGTATTATATACTTGAATAGAATAATAATATTCAGAATTGTCAAATAAATATAAATATAAAACATTATTATATTTATCTGAACAAATAATCTCTCTTAATTCTGTTTCTTCATCAAAACAATTATATACATTTATTAAAAGTTGGAATGAATTTAAATGAATTAATTTTAATTTTTCAATATTATTTTGAAAATTATTTTTGAAAATTTCATCCTCATTTAATAATGAATTTATTATTTCATTTGGAGTATTTTTTTTTGTTATATCTAATATACAAATAAATGAATTAAGTTTGTTAGTTTTCATATTATCTATTAAACAAATTTTAAATTGTTTTATCAAATTTGCTTTTAAATTAATAGGTATTTTAGAACTTGTAAATTTATTTTTCTTTAAACTTATACTCAAATCTAAATTTTCTTCTTTTTTATTTTCAATTTTTCCTACATTTAATGAACGATTAATTGCTTCTTTTAACATTTTTTCTTCTTCTTCTTTATCTTCTGCATATTCAGAATAACTTATTTCATTATTTTTTGAATTAATATTATTAATTATAACATTAGAATTCAAATTTTCTTTTTCATTTGTATTTAAATTATTATGGTTAATATTTTTTTTTGAAAATTTACCATTTTTTAAAAAATCCATAATACTAGTTTGATTGGGAAGAGTTAAAAATTTATTTTCTAAATCTTTATTAATGCTAAATTTAACTTTAGTGAAAAATTCATTAATTTTTTCTTTAGCAACATAACACAAAATATATGCAGTTTTATATTTATCATCAACACTTTCTATAATATCAATATTATTATTTTCTCCTTCAATAACATTTAAAGATTGAATTATCCCTCCAAAATTATCATCAAAAACTTCTTTTAAATTATTAATCTCATAAACTGAATCATCATTAAATTTAAACCATTGATTTAATATAAAATTTTTACAATAAACATAATAATGACCAACATTAATAAATCCATCATGAACAATAACTGAATAAAGACAATAATTATGATATAAATTTTTATTATATGTAAATATTGACATATTCAATTCATCTTGATATTCAATTTTATTACATATTTTATGTTGATTATTTGTAAATCTTTTTAAATGAAAAAATAAAATTGGTGGTAATTTTTTAAATAAAGTTTTTTTCACAGCATCATATTTTTTTTTATCTTTTTCATTTAATAATGCATTTTCCCCAGTTAAATTTTCTTCTTTTAAAAAATTTTCAATACAATTTAATATATTATCTGAATCACAGTCAATTGATAAAAAAAGAAAATTTTCTTCTATTTCTGATTTATAATTAATTTTATCACATTCAATTATATTTGAAATTTTCCCTTCAAAAAAATCTGAAATTTTTTTTTTTGAATTTTTATTATTTAAATTTGAAAAATATTCAATTATATAACTTAATATTTCTTGAACATCTTGTTGACTTTGAAAGTTAAAATTTTTATCTATAAAACCTAAAATATTATCATTTAATTTATATAAATTAGTATTTTTAATTTCTTTATAAATAAAAATTGGTTCATTTGACTTTTGTAATTGATATAAAATTTTCTGAAAGAAAAATAAATATTTATCTTCTTTTTCTGTTTTAAAATTTAATATATATTCTCTTAATATAGGTATATTAAAAATTGTTTGAACAATAGAATTAAAATAACATGTATTTCCTTCATTTTTTATTCCTACAAAATTATTTGATATTTTAGAATATACTCTCTGATACATTTGAATTTTTAATATAAATGGACTAATTGATTTAGTTCTCCATAATTCTTTATCATATTTAATATAATTTTCTTTACAAAAATCATTTCTTTGTTCATTATATACATTAAATTTTTGAATAAATGAATTTATAAATGATTTTTTATTTTGAGAATATATTGATAAATTTATTATTATTTCATTTTGATTAAAATGAAAAAAATCTATTCTTTTACCATCTTCTGATGAAAATTCAATTTTTATTGAAAGATATGTTTGAGAAGGAATTAATATAATTAAATAATGTATTTTTTTTTTAATAGCGGGACAATACAGACTAAATGTTTTTGTTATAAATGGATTTTCTGAATTTAAAAATTTTTTATAGTTTTCAATTTTAATATAAGTCATTGAATTTGAAAATGTAGAAGAACCACAAACATTCATATTTTTGACTTCAAATATATCTTCATTGTTTAATGAACCAATTGATTCTACAGTGTCTTCTTTTGACATTTTAATTTAAATTAGTAAAATATTAAAGAAATATATAAGAAAACCCAAATTAAAAAATTCATTTTAATATTTTGAATTTATATAAACAAATAATAAAAAAATAAAATCTGAATTATTTGTTAAATTTAATTAAATATATCTTATATTATTTAATTAATATTTCCTGTTATATAATTTTATATTAGTTATTTTATTATTATAATAAAAGAGCCATTATTAATTTAATGAAAATGTTAATTTTACATTATTAATTAATAATTTTATATAATATTTTAAACTAATATTATGGAAGTTCAATTAATATATAAAGAAAATGCATTTGTATTTACAATTTCTCCATTAATGCCAATTTCATATTTAAGAAATCTTTCTCAAAAATCTTTTAATATTCCAGAATATTTAATAAATTTGACATACCAAAATAATCTTATAGATAAACAATATAATGAAACATCTTTAAAAGACTATTTTAAAACTGCACATAGAGTAATAGTAAAAGTGACTGAGGCAGAACCAAAAAATGCAATTAAGCATTTATTATCATCAACTGTAGCATCAAGTACAATTAAAAGTTCAAAAATATCAAAATTAATTCAAGAGGAAAAAAAAGTAATAAAAAAAAATTTTGATTTTCATAAATTAGTTAATAACACTGAAGAACCAAATTTACAAAAAGATAAATGTCAATTATGTAAAAACAGAGATATAGATTATTTCTGTAGAGATGATTGCAAATTTATATGTAAAGTATGTAAAAACTCCCAACATAATGCTCATAGAGTTTTACCATTAGAAAAAGGAAATATTGAACAATGTATTTATTTTTATAAAAAAGAATTAATAAAAGAAATTCAAAATCAAGAAAAAGAAATTAAAGAAGTAGTTGAAAAATCAGGTATAGAAAGAATAACAGAAAAAATTGAAGAAGTTTATGATATTTTAGCAAAAATTGGTGATTTAGAAAGAGATATTATGGAAAATTTTCCATGTTTACCTATTGAATCTATTAGTGATAATGATTATTCTGATATAAGGAAAAATATTTATTCAATTAAAATAAAATTTCAAAAAAAAAATCCTTATCTTTTAGAAGAAAAAATTCCCTTTTTTAAAGAATTACAAAATGAAGATTTTAATCTTGATAATATGAAAAAAGATATTGAATCAATTAAAAGAAAATTTGACTTTCAAGATATGTTATATGATGTATTAGAACAAATGAGAGATAATTTTAGTTTTTTACATAATACTTTAAATGAAATTTGGACTGGTAATAAAACTAATATTTTAACTTTTTCTCATGAAATGGGAAATTATATTAAAATGATAAAAAAAAAATTTAATTATGATAAAAAGTCAAATGATGAAGAAGAAGACGATGAAGAAAGTCTTGAGACTGAATTAGATGAATTATTTTTAGAAAATAAAAAATCAAATAATAATGATAATAATTATTTAACTTCAAATTTAGTTTTACCAAGATTATTATTGAATAAAAGAAATAATAAAAAAAAAAGTATTGATAAAGATTTTCCTATTTTTAATACTATTAATTTAGATAGGAGAAAAAAATTTTTCTCAATGGATAATAAAAATAATGATTCTTCATATGATAGTGATAATAAATCATATCATAGTAATTCATCAAAAAAAAATTTAAAACAAAATTTTCCAATTAAAAATTCTTTAACCGAAAGAATTAAAAAAAAATATGAAAAAAAAATAACATATAAAGATTCAAATGGAAAAGAAGATATTAAATTAGATCAAGTTTTATTAACTGGAGAAGAAAATAAAGGACCAAAAAGACCACCAAAGAGAAATTCAATTAGAATGAGTATTTTTATTAAAAATATGAATAAAGTTGATAGTATGAGTACATCTAAAATTATGAAGGTTAAAAAAAAGAAAAAAAAATATATGTAGTTTTAGTTTTATCTTATATTATTTTAGGGTTTTTTTATTCATATGTGTAATTTTTTTTCTAATCTATATGTAATTCAAGCTGAAAAATATGTAAATAAAATTAGATAATATTTATATTTTTTTATTTTAGTCAATTATTTTTATAATAATATTCATAGTAAATATATTATATTATTATATTAAACATTTAAATTGTATTTTTTATTAATTAAATTAAAAATTAAAGAAGAAAATATTTTAATGAGTAAAATTTCTTTAATTTCAAATATTGAAGTTTCAAGAAATAAATTAATTAAATCATCAAGTTCAGGAGTGAATAGTTTATATGAAAAATATATTGATAAAATATCATTAAATAAAAAAAATCCAAGAATAAAACAAAAAGATAAAAATATAAGAAAAAATACAACATCAAAAAAGAATAAAAAAAATGTTAGTCAAAGCTCTTTTAATTCATTTCATAAAGAAGAAAAAAATATTTCAAAAAATAATTTCCATTTTCATTCTTTTTCAAAAATAATAGAAAAATATTTTCAACAAAAAAATAAAGAAATTAATTATAGTAAAAGAAAAAATAATTCAAATTCAAAAAATTTAATTTCTGAAAGTAATAGATCAAATATTTTTTTAATCAATAGCAAAAAAAATGAATCAGTTAATTTAAAAATTGATAAAAATAAAATAAAAACTTCAAGAAATAAAAATTTAAGTATGAGAGAAGTAGAATCAAATATAAAAAGTTTAAAACATACACACAATAATTTTAGGAAAGAAAATATTTATCCAAAAAAAATTTTTCAATTTGATACTAATTTAATAATAAAAAGAACATCACCAAATAATAAAAATGACAAAAATAAAATTATAAACTTTTTTAATAATGAAAATAAAAATAAAAAATCAAGAAATAAAAGTAATTCAATAAAAAAAACAGATTCAAATTGTTCTGAAGTTGTTGAAAATGAAAATAAGTACAATATTTTATTTAATAGAGATGCAAAAATAAATAATTTAAACAAAGGAAATTTTAATGATTTTGAAAATACAAAGCCAAATACTTTAATTACAAAAATAGAAGATTTAGAAGGACCTGAATTAATTCATTTTTCATTAATTGAATTAATTCAAAAAAGCAAAAAAAAAATGGAAGAGATATCAAATAATTTAAACAAAAAAGGCCAAAAATAATAGAAAAAATCAAAATTTAAAATAAAAAAGTGCAATATAAATAATTTTTTTTACTATATTTATTAATAAAAAATAAAATAAACATATATTTCACAAAAAGCAAAATCTGAAAGATACATTGAAAGAAATTACAATAAAAGAATAAAACGAAAATAATAAAAGGAAAAAGGATTATGCGAAAAAAGAATAAAAAAAAAAGACCCAAAAGAAGAAAAAAAGATATATTTTAAAATTCTCTTAAATCATTATAAATTTATTCTGAATCAATTAAATAAGAAATTTTATAATGTAAAAGTATTTTATGAAATATTAATTGAAGAAATTTTGAGTTATTAAAAATTAAAGAAAAATATAAAGGGAAATAAATGTTTTTTATTGATTTGATATATTTTTTTTTATTTTTTAAATTTTATATTTAATTGTTTTTTGGTTTTTTAAATTTAAAAAACTTTGAATTAAATGAAAAAAAATCAAAAACCAAAAAAAAGAAAATCAAACAATTCTAAAGTAAAAATATCTAAAGAAAAAATTAAAGATAATAAAAATGAAAATTATGATACAAGTGATTCAGAAACAACTTCAGATAATTCAAAGAAAATTATAGTTGGAAATAAATTCACAAATACTAAACCATTAAATCCTTATTACTTATTTTGTCAAGAGAAAATTAATGAAAATAAAGATAAAAATGTGAATTTAAATTTTCAAGATTTATCATTAAAATGGTTAAATTTATCTAATGATAGAATTAAAGAATATTTTGATAAATTTAAATTATTAGAAAGCGGGAAAAAAGTAAATAAAAAAACTAAAAGTAAAAAAAGTAAAAATAATGATAATGATTCATTTTTGGAAGAAAAATTTTCAGGAATTTTATATTCAAGTAGTTTAGAATTTAAGAAAAAAATTCATAAAAGTATCTCTCAATTAAAGATAAATAAAAAATTACTTTCTCCTTTATCTATTGAAAATTCTGAAAATAAAAAAGAAAATAAAAATAAAATGAAAAGATGTAAGTCAATTATAATTAATGATGATGAAGAATTTTTAACCAAAAATATTATGAATGATAGTATTAAAATATCAAAAAGAAAAAAAAATATGAAAAAAAATGTTAAGTCAAAGGACACTTCATTTAAAAGAAAATATTTATAAATTAATATTTAAATTTAATTTAATTATCAAAAAAATTTAATTTAAATTTAATTTTTAAAATGTCAAATTTTAATTTAGATGAAATAAACAAAATACAGGAAAATATTTATAAAATAATGAACAAATGTAAAGAAGACAACAATTCTTATTTAACTGATAAAAATAAAAAAATAAATAAGATATTAAGTTTAATTGATTCAAATTTTGAAAAAAAGCAAAAAGAAATAGGTAAAGAAGAATTAGAGATAAGAGTAAAAGAAAGTGATATAATTAAATTTAATTTATACAATGAAATTTTAAAATCTAATGTTGAACTTAAAAATGAGGAAAATAAAAATATTAAAAATCTACTTTATATTAAATTTAATGATAATTTTAGTCAATTAATAGATTTTTATAATAGCGAAATAAAACAATTATCTGAGAAAGAAAATAAAATTCAAAAAATAAATTTTGATTTAAATAATGAAAGAATAAATAAAGAAATAGAAAGATATCTTAATTTATATAAATATTTTAGTGGAATTAATTTTATTAAACTAAATATTTCAAAAGTGAAAATTCAATTATTCTTTGATGAAGAATTAAATTTAAATATGAATGAATTTTATATTATTTTAGAGTATAATAATAGATTCTATAAAATAATTGAAACTCAACCAAAAATTAATTTTGAAAATTATGAAAAAAGAATAATTGAGCCTCAGAATTTATCATATTTTATTTCTTGTGTGATGAAAGAATTTGAAAAATATCTCTTTAAATAAATATTAAAACTTAATATTAATTCTAATAATTCAATATTTATAAAAAATAATTATTATAGTATATTTTAACTATGTTATTGATTTTTATTTAATTTTTTAATAAATTTTTATTTCAATATTTATTTATTTGTGACAAATATTCATATTGCTCATCTAATTCATTTGCTCTTATTTTACGTTTTGATTTAATTATTTTATATAAATTAAAAATGATTAATACTGAAAATAAAAAAAGAAATCCTAAAATAATACTTAACCCCAAAAACGAATTTTTATTATTATTAGTTGTAGTCACATTATATTTTCTTTTATATAAACCATAAATTTTCTTTTCTTTATCAAGATAAATTTGATATTTTTTAAAAAATATTTCTCCAAAACCCCATTTATTAGGAGTTAATTTAAAAACAATTAAAAAGAATATTTTATTTCCAAATTTCATAAATAAATCATCTTTAGTTAAAGTAAAATTATAGTTTAAATGTACACTTGAAAAAATTATATCAGGAAAATTATCATAATTAAAGTTATTAGAACATTCAGTATAAAAATAAGAAGATTCATTATTAACCATTACTTTAGTACAAATATTATTTTTTAAATAATCATTAAAAAATTTAAGATAAATTGTATTAAAATATCTTTCACTTCCTTCAATTAAACCAAATTCATAAAATAATTGAATATCAGTCTTAGCATCAATTAACATATAATCAGAATAAACTTCATTAATATGAATACTCCATTGAGTAGAATCAGGTGTACCAATAAAAGAATAAATAAAATCTTCTTTTTTATATACTTTATAATTATATTCATGTGGATAATTTCCTATAATAAAATTACCTTCATTTTTATTTGAATCATTATATTCTAAAGTAAAAATAGGTGAAAAAATTAATTTTTTTTGAAATAATTGAGTTAAAAAAACTGATTCTTCTTTTAATCCTAATTCAAAAAAATTTAAACCAATTTCTCCACTTGATTTAAGTTTTTCAGTAGTATTTTTAGCTAATACAATATAAAATAATTCTCCTTTTACTCTTTCATTTCCAAAAAAAAACGTATCTTTTATATAAAATGCATCAAAACAATGTAATTTAATAAAACTCTTTAATTTTTCACTTTTACTTAAATAAGTCAATGATTCTTTAGGATTATATTTCTTTATATTTTCAATATCTGATTCAATACTCATTACATATGTCCCTGCTTCTTGTAGTTTAATTAATAATGGATATTTTTTTGGAGGTGTTCCTATTTCTATATTTACTTCTAAATTATTATAAAATAAATTATCTATTAAATTCTCCTCTGTAATTATTTCATATTTTGATTTTTTTTTAAATGGAAATGTTATTAAAGGATATGAAAAAGTATAATTAAAAATCAATATAAGAAAAATACTAAATTTCATATATAATTTTAAAAAATTATTATTTATTAAAAAAATAAAAATTAAAAAAACTTCAAACCATACATTTGAATAAAAAACAATTAAACAAAATTAAACAATTAAAAAAAAATTAATAAAATAAAAAGATAACTCTCAGAAAAAAATGTTGAAGAAAGAAATGAAAGACAATCAAAAATTAAATGGCCTAGCAGGTCAAATAGGTGAAATGCACAATGACTACGAAGATATGAAACGTGCAAGAGAAGAAGCAAGAAAGCAATTAGAAGCAAAATTTCAAGACATATATAAAAGACTTCAAGCATTAAAAGATGCATTAGAGGCAGAAGCAAAAAGAGTAAATTCAGCATTAAGAGCATTTGAAAGTAAATTTTTAGCTCTTTTACAAGAATTAAAAGATGATATGAATAAACAATTTGAAGAAGAAAAAAAATATGTTCATGATAAATTAGATGAACATGATAAAAGAATGGATGATTTAAAAAAAGCAATTGAAGAAGAAAAAGCTGAGAGATTAAAACAAAATGATGAAATGTTAAATCCAATTAGAAATAAATTAGAAGAATTAGAAAAAAGAGGACAAGCTGAAAAAGAAGAAAGAATGCAAGGAGAAAAAGAAATTATTAGAAATATTAATGATAATGTTTATGAATTAAATGAAAAATTAGCAAGAGAAAAAGAAGATAGAGATACTAAATTGAAGATTCTTAAAGATGATATGACTAAAGAATTTGAAAAAAGAGATAAATCTATTGCTGATACTCAAAATAAAAGTGATAATGATTTAAAAGTATTAAAAGATGAAATTTATATGGAAATGGAAAATAGATTTGCACATCAAAATCAAATTATTGATAATATTTCTAATTTCTTAAAAACATTCCAAGATACACTTAAAATTATGGGAAAAGATGTTTAAATTTAATTTATTTTTAAAATAAAAAAATATATTTTTAATAAATAAAAAAAAATAATATATTCAAAAAAATAAAAAAAATAAAAAAAAATTACAATAAAAAAATTCATATTCAAAAAAAAAAAGCATCATAAAAAATAAAACTAATTTAAATTAAATAAAGATATCAGAATAAAATAATTATTTCTTTTGCCAAACAATAATATTTTTATCATTTCCAGCAGAGACAATTTTATTATCATCTAATTCAATAATATCCCAAACAATTCCTTTATGTTCTTGTAGAACAAAAACACATAATCTAGTACTTAAATTCCAAATTCTAATAGTACAATCCCAACTACCACTAACAAGTAATCCATTTTTCATCATTTTAATACAACTAACAGAATTTTCATGACCTTCTAATTTATCTTCACAAATCATATTATGTAAATCCCAAATCATAATACAATTATCACTTCCACCACTTGCAATAAAATTCCCATCATCAATTTGACATAAACACCAAACAGTACATTTATGTCCTTTTAATTCCCCTAAAACAATTTTATTTCCAATATCCCAAATTTTAATAGTATTATCATCACCTCCTGAAACAACATAATCATCAGGTAAAACATTTAAAGTTGTAATTTTACTTTTATTTTCATTATAAATAACTTTTAAACATTGTTTTTTTTCTTGAGAAATATCCCAAACTCTTATTGTCTTATCTTCTGATGATGATAAAATATTTTTTGATTTCATTTCTGCAAGAGAGTAAATTGTTCCTTTATGTCCCTTTAATGTTGCTTCACATAATTCAACAGAAACATTCCATATTTTTATTGTTTTATCTGATGAACCTGATAATAATTGATGTGTTGATGTTTCTATTAATGACCAAATACTACTTTTATGTCCTTCTAATGTTTTTATTGGTTTTTTTGAATTTGATTCCCATATTTTAATTGTTGAATCTATTGATGCTGATGCTAATTCGCCTGAATGTAATTGAAGTAATTTTGTTACTCCTTCTTCATGATCTTCTAATTTTTTTTCTATTGACATTTCATTATTATTAAATATTAATTGATATGTAAAACATGAATTTTGAATTTCTTTTGTACGATTATCATAATTTTGTAATTGTTTACCAAATATTTGATTCAAATTTTCTATATCTACTATATTTTCTGATATAAATGCTATATCTGTTAAAGAATTTGCTATTGTTATTTTTTTTTTTTCTTCCTCTGTCATTGCGAAATAATTAAAATATGAAAGTTTTAATATTTCAAATACTTTTTCCATATCATTTTGAAAATTCTCCATTTGAGCTTGATAATTATTGTGTAATTGTTCAAGTGATTCAATTAATTGTTGAATTTTTTGAATTTTCGAATTAAAATCTTCTTGAATTTCATCAAAGAATTTCTTTTCAATTGAATTTAAAAATGTTTCCATTTCACTATAATTATTATATCCTAAACAAGAATTTTTATTTTGTGATTTTGCTTTCATTTTATCATATTCATTCTTAGTAATAATTTTATGATTTAAATGTTTTATTCCTTCTTTAATACATTTATAACAAATTTCTTTATGACAATCTAAGCAAAAACTATCAAAAAAAATGTCTTGATGTTCAGAACAAAAAACATTAATTTTATCAGAATCAAATAAAAGATGATCAGGAAAATATTCATTATGATAAGCATTTTTACATTCAGGACAAAGCCATTTTTTACAAAGAGGACAATAATCTTCTACAGTAATTCCTTTATGTTTACTACAAAATCCTTTTATTGTTTCATCATTTGAAGGTTGTCTATTATTTTCATTTTTATTATCTATTAATTTTTTTAAAGCATTAATCCAATCTTGATTTGATTGAAAAGATACTCTTCCTTCATAACATACTGGACAGAATAATATATTCTTTTCACATGATAATCCTTTAAAATTACTTGAAATTGAATTTGCAAATAAACAATCCAAACATGAATAATGATTACATGATAGACAATATGTTTCATCATCTGAATTACATTTATCACATTTTTTTCTTTCTTCTTCTTCTTCTATTTGTTGATTTTGATCTTGTGGTTCATAATAATATGCATCTGCCATTTTTTTAATTAAGAAAGTTATTAAGAAAATTATTTTGTTATAATTTATTTTTTTATATAATAATATTTATATAATATAATTTATATAATATTATATTTCTATATTAAAAAATGTAAATATTTAAAAAAAATTAACTGATGCATTTACGTTTGAGGTGTTTTCTTTAAAATTCTATAAAATTTGATTCTATCTGATAAATAATAATTTAATTCATTTTAACAACCATTTTAAATTAATTGATTGTTCCCATTATAAATGTTTTTTTTTAAATTCTCAAAACTAAAGATAAAAAACAATAATATAAATAAAGAAAAATGAATAAATTAATTGTTAATACTAAATTTGGAAAAGTTGAAGGTTTTATTGAAGATGGTGTTACTCGTTGGTATGGAATTCCATATGCAAAACCACCAATAGGTGATTTAAGATTTCGTAGAGCAAAAGAATGTGAACCATGGAAAGATATTAAAAAATGTACAAAATTCGGAGGACGTCCATATCAATTTAAATTTAAAACAATACTTGGTAAAAAAGATGACACTGAAGATTGTTTATATTTAAATATTTATAGAAAAACCAGTGATGAAAAAAATTTACCTGTTTATGTTTGGATTCACGGAGGTTATCTTTTTTGTTATTGTGGTCATGATAATCAATATAACGATGATTCATTTGCAAAGGAAGGTTTAATATATATAACAATAGATTATAGATTAGGTCCTTTAGGTTGTTTTGATTTTTCAATTTATAATAAACAAGCTTTTGATTCAAATTGTTGTTTATCTGATGAAATTATGGCTTTAAAGTGGATTAAAGAAAATATTGTTTATTTTGGAGGTGATCCAAATAACATCACTATTAATGGAGAAAGTGCTGGAGGAGCAAGTGTTTTAGCTTTAATGTCTTGTCCATCAGCTAAAGGTTTATTTCAAAAAGTCATTTGTCAAAGTGGTTATCCTGCTGGTCATCATTCTCCCAGATCAAATAAATTATTGATGGATCTTTTCTTAGAAAAATTAAATATTAAACCAGAAGAAGCGGAAAAAATAAGAGATTTAGATATTAAAACTTTACAAATAGGTTCTGATTATGTACTTGATAATCTTAGTAAATATCCTGGTATATTTTGGCCAAGTTTTGTATATGATGATTTACTTCCAGAAGATTGTTTTAAAACTCTTAAAAATGGTTCTGCAGATGGTATAAAATTAATTATAGGTACAACAAAAAATGAAGGAACATTTTTTGATTTGCTGCATGAATGTCCAAAAAATAAAGAAGAAATCAAGAAAATGTTTGAAAATAATGATATGTTGGATAAATTTCCTGCTATTGAAGATTTCTATTATAATAAAGAAAAAGGAGGAGATTCGAGTCCAACTTTGAATTTTGCTAGAGATTATATGTTCTCTATTGGTTCAATAGAAGTAGCCGACACTATTAGTCAAAATAATCAAGATGTTTGGATGTATCGTTTTGATTTTATGCCTCCTTTAATTAGACTTTTTGGCTTAAAAGCTACTCATGCTGTAGATCTTGCTATGATATTTAAAAATTCTGATACTTTATGTGATCTACTTTATATTTTCAATAGACCAAGTTCTTCATCTTTTATCTATAATATGATGCATCCTGCTTGGGTAAGTTTCTGTAAAAATGGTGATCCTAATGGAAAACATTTACCATTTATTTGGGAAAAATATGAAACTGAAAAAAGAAAGACTCTTCTTATTGATAAACCACCATCTTTGGTTGAAAATCCTGAAGGAGAATCTATTAATTTATGGAAAAATATAATTAAGACCTCGCGATTTTATGCGTAAATTTATTTAAGTTTTAAAAAATATTAAAAATTAAATGTGATGTAAATAAAAAAATTATTTATTATTAATGAATAAATTTAATAATTTATATTTGTTATGGGGATTTGGCTCTCATTTTGAATTTCTGTTTTTCTTGCTAATGAACTTATTTCAATATTTTTTTTACACATTTCATTAAATCAGAAATATTTTCATTTAATTTTTCTTTTTCTTTTATAATTGAATTAACTTCTTTTTTTAATTCTTTTTCAAGTACTAAAAGTCTTTCTTCATAAACTTTAGTTGTAAGAAAATTATTTTGTTATAATTTATTTTTTTCATATAATAATATTTATATAATATAAATTATATAATATGATATTTCTAATTAAAAATGTAAATATTTAAAAAAGTTTTAAATTTTGCTTATTTGAATTAAACTTAATGATCTACTATTATCAGTTATAGGATTTTGAGATGTTTTTATTATATTTTTTTTATTATTTTCTTTACTTTTTAATATTCTTTTTTCACTTAATATAGATTTATTATTTTCAATTGTTATATAATTATCTTTAATTTGACTTAATATTTCTAATTCATCATTGTATGATTTAGAATCTTTTGTAAAATTAATATTTTGAATATTTTCTGTAGAATTACTTTTTTTTAATTTAGGTAAATTTACTTGAAGACTTTTTAAATTAGAAATTTGTTTTTTTAATGAATTATTATATCCTTTTAAAATTATTATGTCTTTTGATAAATTCATACTTTTTTTTCTTATTTGAGAAAAATTTTCTATTAAAACAGAATTTTCTTTAATTTTTTGATTTTTAAAAACTTGATGTAATTTATTCATAGATTCATTATTTTTACCACCAATAAATAAAGAATTTTGTAAATAATTAATCTGATATTCTAATTCTTCTTGAATAGTAAAATTTAATTGTTTTTTTTTAATTTTATCAATAAATTCTTCTGTAATATAATTTTTATAAATATTACTTACACATCTATAAACTTCATTTTTATTATTTGTTTGAACACTTTTATAAATTTCAAATAATAATTTATCAAAAATACCTTGAAAAATATTATATTTTTTTCTTATATTCTCATTTTCAATTTTATAATTATTAATTAGAATTTCTAATTTATTTTTTTCTTTTTCAATTGAATCAATTTGAGTTAAACTTAAATTTACTGTATGAATTAATTGTTTATTTTCATTTGCATATTTCTCATTTTGTATTTCTGTTTTTCTTGCTAATGAACTTATTTCAATATTTTTTTTATACATTTCATTTTTTAATTTATGAGAATATTTTTCTACTTTTTCAATTTCTTGTATTTTTTTTTCTAATTCTTGTGTTTTTTTAATAAAATCTTCTCTTTCATTTGAAGCTTTATTTAAATTTGATTTTAATAAAGATACTAATTTTATCAAATATTCATTTTTTTCATTTAATAATTTAATTTCTCTTTCTTTTTTATTTGAATCCTCTTCTAATTTCATTTTTAAATCTTTTAATTTAGTAATTTCATAGGATTGAGTATCAATTATTTTTTCTAAATTTTTTTCTTTTAAATTTTGTTTTTCAATAAATATATTTTTTTCTAATTCATTTTCAAAATCTATAGCTTTAATCACTTGATTTTGTTCTTTTTTTAAATCAGAAATATTTTCATTTAATTGTTCTTTTTCTTTTATAATTGAATTAACTTCTTTTTTTAATTCTTTTTCAAGTACTAAAAATCTTTTTTCATAAACTTTAGTTGTTTCTTCCTTATTTTTAAGTGATAATTCATTTAAATTTTTTATTTCTTTTTCTAATTTTATAATTTCCTCTCTTAAATTTTTAATTTCTTCTTGAGATAATTTATTTTGTTCATTATATTTTTTTCTATTACTTTCAATTATTTCTTGAATTTTATTTTCATAATGATTTATTAATTCTTTATTTTTTAAATCTAATTCTAAAATTTTTTCATTTAATTCTTTCATTTCTAAATTTTTTTTTGCATTTAAATTATTTCCTAAAAATCTTAATTTCATTTCCATTTCTTTATTTAATTTTTCTCTTTCACCTTCAAATTTATTTAAAATATTTTTTTTTTCATTTTTTAAAATTTGCATTTTTTCTAATTCATTAATAGGAAAAAGAACATTTTCTCCTAATCCAGAATCAAGTGAAATAGTTAATTGTTTTATTCCTCTAATTCTATTATCATAATGAAATTCATTATTTCCTTTTAATTCAAATAAACATAATACAAAAATATTTCCATCATCTCCAGAACTAAAAATTAAACTTGAATCTCTATTAAATAAAATTTGATTAACTTTTCCTTTATGTACATTTATTTCATCAATTTTAATTGTATTTTTATGAATTGGAAAAGGATAAACAATAATTTTTCCATCAAAAGTTCCACAAATTAAACCTTCAATTTCAATTCTTGAAGAATTAATATAAATTAAACAATTTATTTTATCTTTTGTTATAAAATAATTATCTTCATTAATAATAATATCATCATAATTATGATGAATATTTTTTTGTTTAAAATTTATTTCATTAATTGTATATTTTCCCATTTTATCTTTTCCACATCCAATAATATGAAAATCAGAATTATCATTAATATAAGAGTAAAATAAACAACATGTAAAATTTATATATTTACCAATTATTTTATCAATTTCTAAAGTAAATAAATTTATTTGAAAAATAAAACCATCAGTTCCAAAAGAAAAAATATATTTATCATCATCACTAAAAGTAATATCACCAATTTTATCAATGTGTTCAGTATAAAAAACACAAATTAAATCTCTAGTATATGATTTAAGTAAATAAATATTTTTTCCACTAACAGCACATAATAAATGTCCTCCATTTGAAAATTTTAAAATATGACATTTTTCTCTTCTAGTTTCATTTTGTTTAACAATATCAGTACCATAAAATCTTAATTCTCTATAACATAAATGAAAAAACCAAATAGTTTCTAAATCAGCAATTGCTAAATAATAACCATTTGGATGAAGTGCTAAAGATAAAATATTAAAATTATAAATATGATGTTCTTCACTTTCAGTTAATATTATTTTTGCAAATTCAGAATGTCCTGATAAATAATTCCATATTCTAATTGTTTTATCTATATTTGATGCAGAGACAATAATTGGTCTTTGTATTGATGTATCTATTGATGTTATATTTCCTGAATGAAATCCTTCACATAAAATATGAAAATTTATATTGAAATCATTGTCTTTTAAATAAAAAAATATATCTTTTATTTCACAATATATTATTTCATTATTTTTATATGCTATTAGTAACATATCTTCATTAAAACTACATGTTAATCCTGTACATGATGAATTTATTTCTCTGTGAATTATTCTTATGGGAATATAATAACCACTTGTATATTGATTTATTATTTTATATTTTTGAAGTTTATTTACGAATTCTTGATTATTTTTTATTTTATTATCATCGTTTATTATATTATTTTCATTTTCATTTATTGCATTTTTATTAGTTTTTTCTAAGAAAAGTAAATCTCCTTTATCATTTCCTACAATTATTCCATCTTTTAAAACTTTTAATCTTGTTGGAATTGATGATGTGTTATTAAATATATTATTTAAATATTGCTTAATTGTAAATTGAGTTATTGTTATTGAATCATTTTCATTTGAATTTTTAATAAATTGTCTATTTTTATCATATCCTTCAATTATAAAAATTTCATTTTCTGAAGTTAAAGCAATTAAAATAAGGTTTTTATCATCTCCTTTTACAAAAGAGTGATCAATATAATTTTTATTTTGACTTAAACTAGTTTTTATTTCCCTTGTTGAATTTTGATAAACATTCCAAAAATTAATATTAAATTTCCCACTTGTACATATAATTTTTTGTTTATAAGATATTTTTGAAACTTTTTCATCAATATCAAAAATAATACTAGGTAATGTTAAATTCAATTTAAAAAATTTATATATTTGAATATCATATATTATTCCTTTATATTTTTTCTCTTTTTTATCATAACAAGTAGCAATAATAAATTTATCATCAGATGAAAATGAAATATTTTTAAAATTGCAATATTTATCAGTAATTATTTTCCTACTTGGTTGATATAAAACAACTTTTTTAAAATTAATTTTAGCTAAAAAATAAATTGTAATAGTAGATAAATTATCTTCTAAATTTTCACAAATTGCAAATAAACTTTTCTCTTCTGAAACATTTAATGAAGTAATTTCTTTAGAATTTTTATCTAAGTAAATTAAATTTAAATTTGTTTGTTTTGATTGAGAAGATAATGGAGCTAAAGTTTGTGTAGTATTATCATTATATGAAAGTTCTCTATATATAAGATGTCTTCCTGCATTATATATTATATATTTATTTTTTGAAATAAAATTTACTGGTTCACCTAATGAAGAAGAACAATTTGCACCAAATGCATTTATAATATCTATTGAAAAATGTGGATTAGGTTTTTCATTTATTTCATCATTTATTTCTTCGTTTTCACTATTTAAATTATTATTATTTTCTTCTTCTAAAATTGACATAGAAAATTAAAAAAAAAAATTCAATTTCATTAATTAAAAAAAAAATTTGAAAAAAAATAAATAAAAAAATGTAAAATTAATGATAATAAATATATCATAATAATCAATAATTAAAAAAAAAAATATATAAAATGTCATATTACATAACTCCTTTAAAAGATACAGTTACACGTGAGCATGTTCGTTATCCAAATCGTTTCAATATATTCATAGCAGGAGATTTATATTATCCAAAATCAATAGATAAAACAAAGAAATACCCAGCAGTAATAGTAGGAGCACCATATGGAGGAACAAAAGAACAAGGACCATGTGTCTATGCAAATGAATTAGCATCACTAAATTATGTAGTATTAACATTTGATCAAGTATTTATGGGAGAATCAGGAGGAGAACCAAGACATGTTTCAGACCCTTCACTTTTTGCAGAAAGTTTCTCAGCAGGAGTTGATTTTTTAGGTGTAAAAGTACCATTTGTAGATAGAACTAAAATAGCAGTTTTAGGTATTTGTGGTTCATCTGGTTTTGCACTTTCAGCTGCTAGTGTTGATCAAAGAATTCAATGTGTAATTACTTGTTCAATGTATGATATGACTAATGTAAGAGATATGATGAAATTATCAAAAGAACAAATTGTAGAAATGGAAAAAGGATTATGTGAACAAAGATGGAAAGATTTTGAAAAAGGTTGTCCTGAATATAAACCATATTTTCCTGAAGAACCATATGAAAATGAAGATGCTCTTCCTACTAAAAATGGTGATAAAGTTGCTAATGAATGGGAAAGATTTTATGCTTTGAAAAGAGGTTTTCATCATAATGCTAAAGGTGGTTTTACTACTACTAGTAATTTATCTATGTTACAATTTAGTGCTTTAAATTATGTTCATGAAATCACTCCTAGACCTATTTTATTCTGTTATGGTGATATTGCTCATTCTGCTTCTTATAGTGAAATTGCTTTTGAAAAAGCTCTTGAACCTAAAGAAAAATGCATTGTTGAAGGTGCTGAACATATTGATTTGTATGATAATGTTGAAAAAATTCCATTTAAACAAATTGATGAGTTTTTAAAAAAAAATTTAAAAATTGAAAACTAAGTTAAAATAGTAAGATTAATTATTTTATAAAAATTTTTGTGGAAAATTTTTGCTTATTTTAATTTAATATAAATTATTAAATTAGTAATTTTTAATTTAAAAAAATTAAATTATAAAACTATTTCTAACTATTTTAAAGTATTTATATGTAATAATATTAAATTTATTAATTGTCGATAATTATTAAATTAAAAAAATGAAAGATGATAATATGAATGATAGTGATATTTTTGTTAGTTGTGCATCTTTTAATCAAGATGATTTACCCACAAAAAATAATGATAAAAAAGAAAATATAAATGTTGAAAAAATTGAAGAAAAAGAAATTTCAATTAAAAAAGAAGAAAATAATGAAAAAGAAAAAGAAAAAGAAAATGAAATTAGTAAAGAAAAACCTTTAACTATTGAAAATAAAAAAGAGGAGAATAAATTAGAAATTCAAAATAATAATAATTTAGAAATTAATAAAAAGAATAAAAATGAAATTAAAATAGAAAGCCAAAATAATAATTTTATAATTAATAAACAAGAAAATGATAAAAAAAATTTTATGAATAATTTAGTAATTGAAAGTAATAATATAAAAAGCATAAATGAAAATAAGAATAAAAAAAAAGAATTTGTAATTCAAAAACAAATTAATGAATTTATAGGAGAAATAAAAATAAAAAAAAATGATTTTCAAATTGAAAGTTCTTCAAACCAATTTGAAAAAAAAAATGATTTTCAAATTGAAAGTTCTTCAAACCAATTTGAAAATCAAAATAAAAATGATAAATCAAATAATAATAATACTAAAATAACAAAACAAAATGAAAAAAATGATTTTTCAATTCTTTCAAATAAAATTGAAATTAATAAATCTAAAAAAAAAAATCAAAAAGAAAACATTAATAAAAAAGAAAAAGAAGAAAATAAAAAAAATCAAGAAAAAAAAAATATAAAAAAAGAAAAAGAAGAAATTAAAAAAAAAGAATCTGATGAAGAAGAAGAAGATGAAGAAGAAGAAGAAGAGGAAGAAGAAGAAGAAGAGGAAGAAGAAGAAGATGAAGAAGAAGATGAATTTGATAAAAAATTTAAAAAAGATGCAATAAGTGAAGGTGGTTCTGATTTAGAAAAAGAAAATAATGACAATTCAAATGAAAATGATTTTCCTAATAAAATAACAAATGATAAAACAATTGATAATGATAAAAAAAATGAATGTATAGATAATAATAATTTAATTAAAAATAAAGATTTTTTTTTATTAGATCCTACAACTTATATTAAAATTGAATCATATAATGTTAAAAATGAAATTATTGGAACTTATACTGCTTTTGATATTAATATAATTTCAAAATCTTTTTCAGCTCCAAATAATCAGATTACAAAATGTACTAGAAGATATGATAATTTTCATACTTTTTATTCTAAATTAATTGAAAAATATCCTTATAAATTTTTTCCTAAACTTTCATCTAAAAAAATTATTCTTAATTTTATTGATAATAAAGATTTATTAGAGATTAGAAAAGATGAATTATGCTATTTATTAACTTATATTTATTCAAATGAAGATTTGGCAAGTCTTCCTGAATGTATTAATTTTATTAATAGTTCAAATTTTGATGAAGCTTATTTTAAAAAAGATAATGATGATAATTTTACATCTGATATTCAAATTCCAAATTATTCTGTTAGTAAAGTTTTATCAGTATTTACTAATTATTTTAATGAAGAAAAAAAATTTAATAATGAATATACTATTAATCAAATTTATAATTTTTATAAAGGAATATATGATAATTATCATTCAATTAAAAAACAAATTAATAATTTAAGAAAAAATCAGAAAAAATTTTATTTAAATTATAAAACATTAGCAAATAATTTCAATTATATAAAAGAAGTAAATGGATTAGATAAAAATTCAATATCAATTTTAGAAAAAATGAGTTTAGAGTTAAGTGAAAAAAAAGAAGATATTGATGAAATATTTAAAGAATTTGATTATTTTGATTTATTATTATGTGGATTAGTTGAATTAATAGAAAGATATATCAAATTTCAAAATTTATTATATAATTTTAATGAATCATATAATAAATATAAAAATGATCCTAGAAAAGGAAAAGAAATGCAATCAATTAGAGAAAGTGTAAATGAAAAAAATAAAATGTTTTCTGAAAGAGTTCAAATTGAAATTGATAATTTTGTAAAAAAATATGGGAAAAAATATCAAATTTTAATGGAAAAAGTTCTTGAGTTTATTAAAAATGAAAATAAAAACAATTATAAAATTTTTAAATCAATAGAAAATGTTGAAATTAATAATTAATATAAAAAATAAATTTTAAATTTTTAATTATAATATCCTAAAATAGAAGGTGATAATTATTGAATTATTCTATTCAAATCTTGAACAATTAAATTATTATTTAAATTATTTTTTAGGCATAAACATTTCCTAGTTCTATTATTGAATGATTACTAATACTTGATTTGTTTAAATAAAATGACTTTTATTTTATGTTTGTTGATTCATTCTCAATATTCTAAGAGGATTATTATCTAAGTAAAGGATTTCTTATTAATTATAATTTTTTTGTATTTAAATTGTTAAGAAGTCTTGAAAGATTTCTTAATATTTCTCTATTTAATTATTTATTCCTTCAATTATATTATCTTTAACATTTTGAGAAAATTATTCTTAATATTATTATTATTATTATTGTATAGAGCTTCATTATTTTTTCTACTTGGATTTCTCCCAATTAATAAATTAAAAATTGTAATTATTCTCATCATTATTACTATTATTTTTATTGTTTAAAATTATCAGATGGCAATTTCTTCACATATTGTGTTTCATAGCGAACTTAGTGAACTCATCATATTGCTTTTTATTAGAATTTTTCCCAAATTATTATTATATACTCCAAAAAGTATTTTTTTTGGTTAAAAAAAATAAAAAAAAAATTATAAAAACAAAAAAAATTTGAAGAAAAAATAAATTAAAAAAAAATAAAAAAATAATCCTATTTAAAACATTTTATTATGATTAGAATTTCCAGGATTTCTTTTAATAGTTCCAATTCCCATATTATTTAAACTATTATTAGACCTAATAACAGGAGAAGGAGCTCTATATCTAGGATTATTTTTAATAGGTCTATTCAAAGAATTATTAGAATGAATTTGTGGTGAAGGTAATCTTTTAGTAGGTCCACTCATATTATTATTAACACCTCTTCTAATATTTCCAAATTTATTATTATTATTATTATTATTACCATATAATGGATGATTTTTATCTTTTTGAGGTGCAGTAGATGGTCTATTATTAATATGATCATTTCTTGTTGGTGTCTTTGAACCATAATTTATTGATTTATGAGTTGAATTGTAATTATTATATTTTGAATTGATTGTACTATTTGGATTCATATTTGATTTATAGTGATTTATTTGATCTGGTGTTGTAGGTTTTTTTATTATGTCATTTTTAATTTTAATTGGACCATTCTGAGAACGTGGTCTATTATATAAGTTTCCTTTTCTTTGATTATTTGAATTCTGAGATTTTAATGTATTGTTGTTACTTGAACTATTTTTTTTCATTAAATTTGGATTAAAGTTATTTATTGGTTTATTTTGAATTTGATTATTTCTAAAATCTAAGAAATTATCTTTATTTTGTTGATTGTTATTTATAAAATCTTGTTGTCTATTAATTGGAGTATAATTCATAAAATTGTTATTTTTATTTAAATTATTATTTGTAAAATCACTTGGTTTAAATTTTTGTTCTTTATTAAACATATTCATTCTTTCATTTTGTAAATCAAATCTATTCATATTAAAATAATTATTTATATTTGGATTTTTTTGATTTTCATTATTTTTTGGAATCAAACCTTGTGGATTTTTTATATTTTGAGTTTTATTTTGTTTATTATTTATTTGATTATTATAATAATTAAAATTATCACCTGTAAAATTCATTGAAATTGAACTAGGATTGAAATTTATATTTGGAATTGGACCAATTTCAGAATCAAAATTATTATTATTTGGTATTTTTTCACTTTTAATATTTTTAATTTTTTTCATTTCTGGTTTATTTGAATCTTGATTAATAATTATATTATGAATATTATTATTTACTATTTGTTCATATTTTTCTGCATAAATTATTTTTCCTTTATCATTGTTTTGATTTGGAATATTATTATTATTTAAATAAATATTTTCTTTTATATTTGAATAACTATTTAAATTATTTGGATTTAATGAATTAACTGTTCCAATATTATAATTACCTCTAAAATTATTTAAACTTTGATTAGTATTATTTGTTATTGATGAAGGTCTTTGTTGAGGTCCTGAAAATGTATTATTAAAATTATTATTTCTTATTTCATTTTTATTATTTATATTATTTTTTTTTTGAGGAATATTTTGATTATTATTATTATTCATTTGTACATTATTAATATTATTATTATTTTTAAAATTATACATTTGAGTATAACTAAAAGGTAAATTTTCTATATTTTCTTTATTATTATTAAAATTATTACTATATGAATTACTATTTGTATTTACAAAAATATTTTTTTGTTGAGATGGTTGAATTGAATTATTAAAATTAATATTTCTATTATTATTATTCATATTCATTTTTTGAGGAACATTATTACCAGAATTAATTATATTAACATTCTTATTTTCATTATTATTATTAATAAAATTATTTCTCATCATATTATTATTATCAACTTTTTGATTTATATTCTGAAAATTATTAATATTATAATTTATATTTTGGTTCTTAGGATTAATAGTTTTAATATTATTCATCATATCATCTGGAAACATATTTCCTTCCATAAATTTTAATCTCTCTTGATTTTCACTTAAAGTTCTATTACCATCAAATCTTTTTTCTTCAAAATTATCATCATTTAATTTTCTTTTACCTTTCATACAACTATAAGAAGGTCTCATTTTTTTATGATTAAGATTAATTTTAACATCTTTTTGAAAAAATAAATCTTTATTTAAATTAACAATTTCCAAACTTTGTTTTTTAATAGGATTAAAATCAGCCCAACCAATATGATTTTTTTTCTTCATTTCACTAGGAACAATTTTTGCTTTTTCAACTTCATTTTTTAATCCATTAACATAAGTATTTCTCATTAATCTTTCATCAGCATTAGGTAAATTTTCTTCAGACCAAGGAATATTAATAATACCTTCTCCTCTTTTAATCATTCTTCCTTCAAAATTTTTTAATTGATCCATAAAAAAATTTGGTATATCAACATCTTGTTTTCTATTTCTTAAAAATTCTAAACATTTATTTAAAGGCCATTTATATTTTTTCATTAAATAAATAACAATTACTATACAAACTCTATTTTGTCCTCTTACAGAATAAGCTAAAAGTCCTTCTCCTTTATTTAAAGAATCTTCAATAAAATCTTTTATTTTATTTGCAATTTCGTCAACTGAATCAAATAAATTTTGAGTTGGTGATTCTTGCCAATTTAAAGTTAAGTATTTTATTCCTATTGTTTCCCATGCATTTATTATTTGTTTTCCTGTTGCATTTATCATATGAGTTAATTTAAATTGAATTACTACATCTAAATTTGTTGCTGCTATTTGGTCACCTATATATAAACCTTCTTTTATTTTTGTTATGTTTAATACTTCTGTTTGAATATCCATTTCTTGCATTGGATCATATTGCATTTGATTATTTATCATTTGAGGAAAATTATTATTTAATACTCCTCCGAAATTCTGCATCTGCATCATATTCATATTATATTTTTTTCTAATAATGTTTATTTTTTTATTTAATTTATTATTTTATATGAAAATTATATATTTAATATAGAAAAAAAAAAATATTTTAATATATAAAAGTTTTATTAGTTTTTTTATTAGTTATTTTATTAACAAAAAAAACAAAAAAAAAATTCATACTTAAAATATACTATAATGATATAACTCTATAGAAAATTAAATAAAATTTTGTTTAATTATTGTGTTTATTTATGATAAATTTATTAATCTTAATAATTGGATGACTTACATGACGATTATGAAAATGAAGTTTACTATTTTTTTTTGGATGAATATGATGATTAGGTGAATCAGAATTTTTATTTAAAAATTGTAAATCTTCTTCATTGGCATTATCACATTCTTTTATTTCCTTTAACTTTTCTTTTTCTATAGTAGAAGATATTTTTTTTAAAGGAGAAGTAAATGTAAATGAAAGATGTTGATGTGGAGAATGCATTTTTTCTAAACATAAATTTAATAATCTATTAAAATTTTCTGCAGTACCATTTGTTATACTAGTAACTAATTCATATTCTAATTCATTTTCAATTTCACAACTTTTTGATACTTCATTTTTATTTTCAAATCTTATTAAAGTCATTAATGGTTTTATAAATTGAATTCTAATTATTTTTGAGTAAATTTGAAATTCTCTATATTTTTTTTCTTTAAATTGATTATTTTGAAAATAATCTGGGGTAAATTTTTCAATATTATTCATCCATGATTTAATATCTAAAGCATCATAATTTTCATAATTGAAATCTAATGTATTATTGTAATCTTTTATATCAAGAAATTTTGTTAAGAATAAAATTTTACTTGCATATTTCGCAATTTCAACTAATTTAATAAAATGAAAAAAAGTAAAATGAATATGATATTCATTTTCATATAAATGGAAATTATCTAATAAATTTACTTTTAAATTAAAAGATTGAAATTTTATTATTTGATTTCTATTATATTCATCAGTATGAATATTTAATAAAATTTCTTCTGAAAATGTATTAATTTTAATTCTTGGTTCTTTTAAAAAAATTGATTTAAATGAAATTGCATTATGAGAACCTAATTTTTTTAAAATATATCTAAATTTTTTAAAACTAGATAAATATTTAATAATATAAAAATCCCAATTCAAGAAATTTTTACTATATAAAAAAAATAAAAATTCATAATTTGCAAAAAGTTGAACTAAAATATTATTATCTTCAATATTTAATTTAATTAAAGGTAATGTTATAGTAACTTTAAAAGTTTTATTATTTGTTGTCCAAAAAAAAATAAAATAATTGAATCTTAAAAAAAATTTATTTCTTTTTAAAATTTGAGGTCTTAAAGAAATTGGTCTATTTCTTCTTGTTTTATCGACAATAGGAATTTCTTTTTTTGAAGAACTTTTTTTTTGTTTTGTTTCTTTTTCTTTTTCTTCATTATTATTTAAAAAATAAATTTTATTTTCAAATTCATTAACATAATCTTCTTCAAAATCTTTTAAATTATTTAAATAAATATAAATTGCTTCTTCATCAACTGTAATTTTTTTATAATTATTCTCAAATTTTAATATTGTTGTTAAAAGTTTTTGAAAAGTTTCTATTCCTCTATAATAAAATAAAGGAAGTAATGCAAAAGGAAAATTTATTTTTAAATTATCACTTGTTTCATTTGTTGCAAAATCTTCAAATTGAATAGTCATTGAAGTTAATGATAAATTAATAATTTTATTTTCTTTATAATTAAATTTTTTTTCAAGCAAATAAGTTTGATTTTCATTTTTTTCTTTTTTAAAATATTTTATTTTTTCTTTAATTAAATTATCATATTTACTTTTATTTCTAAATATTTCATTTTCATCATATTTTAAATTAGAATAATCTATATCCCAAAAAAAATCCTTTTCATAATTATCAAATGTTGCTAGAATATTATTAGGATTACTTTTTTTAAAAGATAAAGGAATATCAGATAATTTTTTTATTTTTTTAAATGTAAAAGGAGATAATAATTTTCTCACTTTTTCTTTTTTATTTTCAATTTGTGCGGAAGAAAAAAGATTTGGTATTAATTCTTCACTTGAAAAATTTTGAAATAATTTTGGCATATTTTTTAATTCATTTTTTTCCATTCTAATACTATTCAAAAATTTTTGATTTTTTATAAGAATTTTATCTTTTTTGAATTTTTTTCCTGATAAATATTTTCTTTGGTTTATAATTGGTAATTGGTTTGAAAAAAAAGAATTATCTTTGTTTATATAATTATTATAATTATCAGTTTCTTTAACTAAATTTTTTGTATTTTTTAATAAAGATTTAATAAAACAATCATCATTTTGTATTTTCATTTATTGGTATTATATTTTTTAAAATGTTCTTTTTTAAACTATATTCTAAAATATTATTCAATAATAAATATTATAAAAAAAATTATATTTTTAATCATAATTAATATAAAATAAATTAAAAGATGAGAAAATATGGTAGATTAAAAAAAAAAGAAGAAGAAGGAGATGAAACTCCAAGTTCAAAAGGTGGAGACACACATAAAAAAAAAGAACAAAAAGAAGAAATTTCAACTGAAAAAATAGAAAATGTAAATGATAGAAATATTATTATAAGTAAAGATATTGATGAAGCAGAAAATTATGATGCTGATACTGTATTATCTCCTGAATTATGGCAAGTTTATGCAAATGTAAAAGCAGAAAATGCGGATTTTAAAAATGATATTTTTAATAAAAATATTAATTATCTTCTTGATAATGTTGGTAATTTTGATTCTGAGAAAATAAAACATAATTTTAGTATGGAAGGATTTCCTCCTTTAATGAAAAAAATTTATACTCCTAGTGAATTACTTGATAAATATACTAAAAAAGCTTCTCAAATTTAATCATAAAAAATTAAAAAAAATAGTTTTAAAACATTATAAATTAAGTTTATTTAAAAATTTTTTGAGATAGATTTTTTATTAACTGATAAAAAATTATTAAATTATAAAAAATAATAATATAAAAAATTATAAATTATTAATTTTTTGAAATATGATTAAATTATATGAATAACAACTTTTTTTTTTATTTAACTTTTTTTATTAATAATTATCAAAAAAAAAAAATATATTAATAATATAATATTTTAATTTTACTGTAAATGAAAAAAAAAACAATATTTAATATTCATTTTCCTCATTTTCATCATCCATTAATAAATTAATTGAAAGTAATTCATTATGTAAAATATCAATTGCTTTTCCATATTCAACAGCTTGAGTATATAAAATATTTTCACCAGAATTATTTTCATTATTAATTTCATCTAAATTTTTTCTAACATTTTTATAAATATCTTCATAATATTTCCCTTTATCTAAATTAGAATAACTAATTTTAGTATTATTACTAGTTTTAGAAGAATTTAATTTAGGATTACTTTTACTTCTATATAATTTATTATTATTACTTTTACTAATTTCATGTTTTGTATAATCATATTTCAAATCATAATTTTTAGGATTACTATTCCAAATTTTTCCTGAACCAGGTTTTTGTTCTTCTATTTTTTTCTTATTTATATCATCATCTCTCTTTTTTTGCATTCTTTTAATATACATTTGATATGATTCAGGATCTTCTAATAAATTTGTTGCCTTATATGTAATATGTGATTTATTTAATGAATTCTCTTTATTTATTTCTGGTGTAAAGAAACATTGTTTCATTTCTTTTTCTTTTTCAATTTTTTTTAAATTATCCATTCTTTCTTTTTGTTTATTTTTCCATAATTCTTGTCTTTGTATCATATCTAAAATATGTATTTCATTATTATCTGTATTAATAGTTAAATTACCATAATTTGCACTTTTATTTAATTTAGGAGAAAAAGTACATTGATTCATAATTTGTTCTTCTTCTTCTTTTTTAACAAGTTTCCTTTTTTCATCTAATTTAACTTTTTGAAGTTTATTTAAATCATGTAAATAATCCCATCTAGATCTACTAATTCTAGAAGCATTTGTAGTTAAATTACTATTATTTAAATTAATATTCGAATTTAAAGTTCTATTAGTATATCCATGTTCCCTTTGAAATTGTTCAATAAAATCATTTCTATTTTGAATATGAGTAGAAATATCAATCTTAGACATCTATAAATAAATTTATTAAAATTGTATTTAAAAAAAATTTAAAAAAAATTAATTTAATATTTTAATATTTTGTATAAATCTGAATCCAAACAAATTATAATTTTATAAGTTAAAAAAATGTCAGGTATCAATTCAAGTTATTTATCAAAATCAAAATTGAATATGAGTGGTGATGGAACAAACAATGATAGAATGCAAAAACTTGCAGAAAAATTAGGAAGAATAACAACAGTAATTGAGAATGAAAAATCAACAAAATTTGAACAATACGAACAAAAAACAATGAACATTTACAATTCAATAGAAGAAACAAAAGAAAATAACAATGCTAAATTTAATGATGTAAAAGAACAAATTTTAGTAATTCAAAAAACATTAGAAGATGATTCAGCAAAAAGAGAAGCAGACATAATGAATTTATGGATTTTATGAAAAAAATGGAAGAAAAAATTTTTGAAAAATTTGATGCTGAATTACAAGCAAAAAAAGAAATTGAAGTTAAAGTTGCACAATATTTAGAAGAAAAATTTAATGTTGTTAAAAATGAATTACAAAATCAATCAAAGACAAGATATGATTCAATAGAAAATTTAGAAAATTATTTTGAAAAGGAATTACCTAAAATTCAAACTGGATTTAAAATGGAACAAACTGAAAGAGAAGAAGCTGATAATAATGCTATGATGAGATTAAATGATGAGATTCAAAAAATTGATGCTGTTATTCAAGGAGAAAAAAAAAATAGAGAAGAGACTCAAGAAGGTATTTTAGAAATGATTAAAATTATGAATGATAGAATGAAAAATGATCTTTCTAATGAAAGAAAAGAAAGAGAACAAAATGAAGAAGTACTTATTGATGTTCTTGAAAATACTTGTAATAGATTACAACAAACTACT